>JBBPCW010000147.1:15074025-15085498 GCA_037974425.1 Phenacogrammus interruptus
CCTCAGCGGTGCCTAGCGGTCTTGGGAATCGAACCTGGACTTTCTGATCACAGGGCGAATGCCCTAACCACTAGGCTTCCAGCTGCCCTGGTATAGGATGGAGTCATCACTTCTTCCTGGAATATGTGAATTTGCATGTGATCCCAAAGGAACAGCTTTCACTAAAACTGCACAGTCACACAGAGCCCTATAGACAAGCTCAATATAAAATATAACAGACAAAATTGCACATATGAGCTACACCATCTCATGGCAATGGGAAGGAAGGAAGGATCAGTACACATTTGCCGTAAACTGCTTCAAGCTGCCTAGAGGGTTCCTGGCACCTGTATGTACATTTTACCCATAAAAACAACTAAAAATACAAACAAAATTCAAGCTTCAATATGGATGCGACCACTGTTGTTAGCTGTTCTATGTACTTTTGTATATCTGTACATACACCTAAGCTATATTACTTTTGCAGCAATCAAAAATCTCTGGAAACTAGATGTTTCTTTAACCTGATACTGCCCCCCTCTAGCTGTTCTTCTGGGAACCAACATGACCTAAGCCTGATGACGTGACACTGGCTATTCCCCTGCTGTTTCTCTTACATTATCACTTTTGAGGGCCATCTTCTGCACGAGGGCCATGTTCTTTATGCTGATCATTAATATCTGCACTTTAAGGTATTAGGGGGAAAGCGGACGCAATGATCATTTAATAAATGCAGCAATATTGATACAATGCTACTGGGAAGGGTTGCACATTTGCCATGAATCGTAAGCTACTGGGGCAGCTGCTCAAAGTAACCCAGAGCAGCACGGAGAAATAAGGAGGCTACACATGTCCTTCAACTGCAGCCTATATTTAGACAGGAAATAGAGCAATTAAATTTTCAAACGATGCAGATATTACCAAGGTAGGTTTTTATGAAAGATTTATAAACCTTGGTTTAGTGAATCTAGGTCAAACCAAAGGCTGGACTGTATGTTACCATGACAAAACATGGGTATGTCACAACAGAGAGAGGCCAGCACCAAAGATTTAACTTAAACCAGACCTTTGTGGAGTAGCTTAAAAAGTAGCATACGTCTGTATCTGGTATGGGGTCCATAAAACATTAATGTATGTTCGTGTCTAGAATGAATTATCTATTAACATTCCTTGCTTAGTGCACAGTTGCAACAGGCACCAAAGAAAAACAGTACTAAGCCCTAATATTATTGCAATACTTTTAACAGCTACTGTATGACACTTGTATGATTTGAAATGAAGCAGAATTAATCTTAAATTGTTAAAAGGGATGCATTTCAGCCACATTAATTGCATCATTCAGCTACAGTAGTGGCTAAGTTTTTACAAGGTCAACAATATAGCAATGTCTCTAAAAATATCTAAGTGCTTAACGCATCATGTACTAAAATGTGACTTAGGACTTAGGTTTAGGTCCACTTTTTTAATTCCAGAAGAGAAAGATTAAAGTGAGAAAGAAGCCTTTGTTTGCAACAGTTGCCTACAGGTAGATGTCTGTTGGTTCCTTCTTTGCATTTAGGCTTGTTTCATATATTTACTCCCAGACTGGTCTGACAAGTTTGCTATTCATGTGTTTCTTACCAGTTTTGGTTTTTGTTATTAATCTTCATACTTTAACTGTTTCTTTTGGTCTGCTTTCATAACCCATGGCAAAAAATATTCATTATGGCTATGCTCGGGCAATATGTGTTCTCATTCTGCATTTGAGAGAGCAGGATGAGTTAGCATTTTATGGATGGTAGAGCATACTGCAGAGCTGAATTAGTATGAGGGAGAGGTGGATGCCCTTGGGGTGCCGCTAAGGTTCAGCAGACAGACAGAGATGCTTTTCTCCCTCCTCATTCAACTAATGGACCATTTATGCACAAATGGATGCAGCAGGCATTTAGGGCAACATTTTTATTGGACTGAATGATGGATTGGGGACAGCTGGCCAAATCCCATGAGAATATCTATCAAAGACCAAATCTTTTTTCTTCCTTTTTTAATTTTTTATAGAACTACTGGCATTATAAGATATCAGACAAAATAGTTTAACAGTGTCAGGCTATCAAATTGTTAAGCTGTTGCATCACCCAGGATTGTCTGTTGTTTCTTTTTCTTTTTAATAATAATTAATTAATTAATTAATAAAGTGACCATTTGTCAGACGTGAACACACCACTGCACACAGTGTGAACAGTACGAAATTCAACCTCTGCATTTAACCCATTCACCAAGTAAAGCAGGGGGCAGCCAGGAACACGGCGCCCGGGGAGCAGTGTGTGGGGACGGTACCTTGCTCAGGGTACCTCAGCAGTGCCTAGCGGCCTTGGGGATCGAACCCGGACTTTCTGGTCGCAGGGCGGATCCCTTAACCACTAGGCCATCCAACTAATGTGCTGAAGGTAAAGAAGGTCTACACACAAAGAAGGTCTTAGAAACATATGAAGACAAATGTTTCATTTAAATTTCAAAATTACGTGCAGTCATTGACATCACGTGGAAAGGATCCAGAATCCATGAACAGCACTTCTTACACCATAGGCATTCTTGGTTCATTCAGAGCAACCGCGATCTTACTTTGACGAAACTAAAGCATCACTGAAGAACGCCAGAGGTTCTCGGTCACTATGAGATCAGTACAGTTGATTTAGCTTCTTCTATCTGTACTTGCTCACTACATACTGCAGTGGGCAGCAGTGTACAAACCCAGGCAATCAGTGGTGCAGGCAGCAGGAGCAGACTCCCCCTGCAACTAGAAAGAGAACTACATGCTCGTGCACACTCTGTCAACGTGGCTGAGTCATCCTGTCCTCTGTCCAAACAAAGCGGCACTACTAAAAACCTCCTTTGTGGGTAGAGTGAGATCATAGCTCAAATATACCTCAAACACATCAAACACAGCATGGAAAAAGAATCGCCTTGGAGAAGAGCACTATACACAGTTTTCATAGCAAGGGGCACTTTCAATCAGCTTGAATCAGCAGGTAAAACATATGACATCACCTCCAGGATAAGACACAACACCACAAAATATACAGTAATATCGATAAATACTCAATGCAAAACATTACAGCTAATATTACAGCTCTCCAGCATGACTTATTTTTCTCTGCCTGCTTTTATCCTAGGCAGAAATTCATAATGTATATGAGAAATTCTCCAGCCCAGCAGCAGCCTATTAATCTCTGTCAAATACTGTGTGCTGTCATTTTTTATGAGAGTGACTAACATCAGCACGCTGAGGTAGCAGTGAGGAGCTAAGCACATAGCACTAAGCCTTCAGAGCCTTCAGCATTAACTGCTATTATTACTCATCTGCAAGGAAACTGCATTGCACAGCTGTAAAATGAATTACGTCTTTCTCTTACTAGTAGTGTGTCTGTGACTCACAGAGAGAACAGAGCTGTGTTGATTAAGGTAGACAGCCAGAGAACAAAGAGAACATTAGCAGTGACTCAGCACTCTTCACCAGTGTGTGGCCAGATTAACAACTTTATATTTTCAGCTTGAAAATTCTTTTTGTGATATTGGTTTTTTGCCCAGTAACACTAACTCACCTGAGGCTGCATTTTCCCAAGCAGCTGCTAGCTCAAATGAAAGAAAAAATACTTTGTGCAGCTATTCCTTTTGTTAGTTTGTGTGTTTCATTAATATGCGATTCGTAAAAATGTGTCATTTACACTGTGCAAGCATTTAACACATGAACCAACTGCACATTAAAAAGCACACCCTTCACTACATTAGCATACATTTCTATTATCTATAGACACTTTGAAATATGCAGCCTCACAGTTTAAAAGGCAGTAGAACAGCATACCTGGTTGGAAGACTGCAGTGCTGGACCTGCTGGAGCTGAGGAGGGAGAGATGCAGTCGACGAGGCCTGAGGTGGGTCAGAGGGGGAAGGACACTCAGTCTTAGACTCAAACTCGGTCTTGGGTTCAGGTTCAGGCTCAGGCTTAGGTTCGGACTCAGGCTTGGACACAGACTCAGCCTTGGGTTCAGACTCAGGCTCAGGCTTAGGTTCAGGCTCAGACTCAGGTTCAGATTTTGATTCCGGTTTGGGCTCTGACTGAGTAATAGGATCAGGCTTTGGCTTAGGTTTGGACTCAGGCTGGGACTCAAGCTTAAGCTTAGACTCTGATTCAGGCTTGATCTTAGGCTCTGGCTCGGGTTTGGACTCGGATTCAGGCTTGGGCTCAGTCTCTGGCTTAGGTTTGGATTCGGATTCAGACTTGGGCTTAGGCTCTGACTTATGTTTGGACTCAGATTCAAGCTTAGGTTCTGGCTCTGGTTTAGGTTTGAACTCAGACTCAAGCTTATTCTCAGTCTCTGGCTTAGGTTTGGACTCAGATTCAGACTTGGGTTCAGGCTCTGACTTATGTTTGGACTCAGAATCAAGCTTCGGCTCACCCTCTCGCTTAGGTATGAACTCAGACTCAGGCTTGGGCTCAACCTCTGGGCTAAGTTTAGACTCAGACTCAGGCTTGAGCTCAGCCTCTAGCTTAAGCTTGGACTCAGACTCAAGCTTGAGGTCAGCCTCTGGCTTAGACTTAGACTTGGACTTGGACTCAGGTTCAGGCTCAGTCTTAAACTCTGACTCGGGCTTTGCCTCAGGCTCTGGCTCGAGGTCAGGTTCAGAAGGAGCTCTCTCTGGGGGTGTGGGAGGTGGGGTAGGGAACTCAGCGGTGTCCTGGAGAAGGTGTGCAGGGGGAGGTGGAGGGAAGGGAAGATCCTCGTAGGGCGGAGGGAAGGAAGGGTCAGGCTCACTCCCTTCAGCTGCTTCTGTCTCCGGGAATCTGCACAACACACACATACAGGAATGGGGAGGGGTACTTTACTACATAAGACATAGTTCACTTTAGAACCATGATCATTATGTAATACAAGAAGAGACTTTAAAATAAGCATGCAGTAACAAGGAGGGTGGGTCACTTCTCAGCTTATTGTGCTACATATAGTGTAATTAAACTCCACACTTCATTTACTCACTCTTGTAACTACATAATGAATGTTAGATACTAAAGTTGACATACTTCATAGGAATTGGTGAAAAGTAAGAGTTAATTGCTAACTAATTTATTTCAACAACTGATACAAATATATACACAGATGCAGCTCAATGTAGAACAATGTGCAACGCCACTATTTTAGTCATTCATCATGACTGGCATTGGTCAGAGGAAGCTGGCAAATGCCCAACTGGGTGTTATCAGAGAAGAGCCCTAATCGCACAGACGGCCCTCCAGCTGCTTGTGGTAGGGGCCCGCCTCCTGTCAGACTCTAAAAATACACCTCACCCACTGGAGCCAACCTCCACACCTCCACAAGCCCTCAACAACTGCACATAGCACAGCATTAGCTTGTCTTACGCACTCCATCCCGTAATCAACAGTGGACAGTTTCCTCGGCCCAGCTCGACTGTCTTTATTCCAACAAAAGCATTATATTATTTGATTTATTGATTATTGGAGAATATCTCTGGTACCTTTAGGGCAGAAAGACCAAATATCTTCTGGAAAAAAAAAAGCCAAGTAACAGACCTCCCTTTCTATGTCCTTCACTCATACACACACACACACAAATGCACTCACACAAGCATGCACTCTCACATCGTAATCTCCAGAGAGCAACTGTATCCTGAGAAATAGATGTAGGGCCCCAGGCAGTGTATTTAATAGCAAACAGACTGCAATAAATAATATTAGCTGAGTGAGCCAGTGTTTTAGCAGCTATAAAATAATAACAATGCAACTGCTGTGTACCACAGCCACTGTCACATGTCTTTTCACACTCCTCCAGAAGCATTCTCTATTAGCCAGAGTGACTGGTGGGTTATCAGTTAATTGCAATGTGGTTGCGTTTAAGTGCCAGAGGAGAGGTGGTACTCATGCTCAGTCTTCTGTTTGCGTCTGCCAGGGTCCTCAGCTTAAGCAATTTCCCAGCCCCATGACTGTAAATGGTAACACTACTGAAGCAAAATCACTGTATGAGACCAACAGCATGTAGTGTAATTTCAGCCTCAGTAACGCATGGATAATTACCATACAGTTACCATAGCAACTGTTGTTCAGCTGCTTTCACACACCCAATCTGGCTTCTCAGTGAGCCTCATGTTTCTTCCCTGGCTTTCAGTGCTATATATCCACATCAACTTACTTCCCCTTTCGAGTGCCGCCCCCCAGGGACATGGAGCCTTATTAGAAACTTTAATGGGGTTAAAGCTATGCTTAGTTGCTGAGCTTCAGAGCATCTTATTGTATATAACTAGTATCTATTCTATCTAAACGGGGAACTCAAGCAAAATTATTTCACATTCACTCAGCTTAAATGTTTTAGAATGATGTATTAGAATGATAATACTATAAGATACTATTATCTCATTAGATCTATTGTGGCGCATAATAAAGATGCACAATATTCCTTAACTGCAACTGGCTAATGATACACATGTCAAACAGATCTCCTCACTTTCCAAATGTCCAGACTTTCAGATGTTCCTAAAACACTTTAAAATCACTCAGTAGCATTCCATAAAAACTTTACAACCGAACTGTTACCACAGAAAAGGAAATCACTTAAGTACTGCGATTCCACTATTGTGACAAGTAATATGTTATAAAACATCAAAATTAGTTTTGTTTATCTGTCAAATGTGTCTTTAAACCAAGGACTATATTTTGTACAAATTGTGATTCCATGTAAAAAGTACGTTCCCCCAAAAGCTCTTTATTAAGAATCAGGCTACATTTATGTCCAACAGGTAATAAGCTTTTAACTTGCTCAAAGAAGTAAAATGAGAATGTATATAAAAGCTGTTGCCCACATGCAGGAGAACACTGTCTGCTATTATTATGGAGAGCATGTGTCATAAATAGCACGAGTTTACATTTGCCAAAGCGGAGAAAGCTGTACAGATAAATAGACGCAACTGCAAATATCTCATTTTCACAGCTTACTCTACTTTCCACATTGATAGTTAGCAGTTAGCTCTCTGTCAACACGTCCTAAAAGAAGCAATCAGACTATGCATAATAATCAGATAGAGAGAGAAAGAGGGAAATGGGATTTGCACCTCTTGATGACATTTAATCAAGCTCCAACATGCTTTCTCCCTCCCACTTTCCTTAAAATACAGTACCTCCCACCCTCCATCTGTTGAGGTCAGCACATACACGCTCTAATTAACTGTACTTAGCATATCCACGAGTCTCCGTACTGAAATACTACAGAGGCATCAGGGAAGGAACAGCAGAGACGAGCTCAAAACTTACCAATCATGGAGTCCGCCGGACCAAGTCAGAGTAAAGTACAGCATGGAGAGTTCTCTTTATCCACTGCACTCAAAATACCTCAGACAGCCACTTCACAGGTCTCTCTCTATTTCTCTCTCTCTCTCCCTCTCTTATTTCTCCAACACTCACTCACTCTAAGTCACTCACTCACAGTGGAGTGTGCTTTGCACTATGCCTTTTGTTCTAGACTGACATGCTTCTAGGAATGACCTCATATGAGGGTGTTGGCGCAAATAGCAAACACATATGTATGGCTGCACACTCTCGCTCTACACACAAACACACACACACACACACACGCACAGACACACACACTCTAAATTCCTTTTGGTCCAAGTTTGAGGGTGAGCCAGACAGAATCTAACAGCTACGGCAAAACAGGCATCAGCTAAAGTCACTCTGACACACCAGCACACACTACCAATAAGTGAGCTAACAAGCCTTCACGCACAGAGGGACAAGACATTCAAAATGCGTAAGTACGCCTCAATCTCTCTATTTCTCTGTCTGTCTCTTGCTCTCTTTCTCTCTCTCTCTGGCCCCTGGCTGTCTCTCCAAGTTAAGTGCTAGGTCTACGACTGTGACTGACAAGCAGCAAGTGCCCCATTTGCATATGTTGTGGTTATGGGGTTTTACCACTTAGGGGGATAAGCAATGAACAAGCAGAGGGGTAAGTGATAAGGAGCAGAATGGAGAAAAAGTAGGCCTAATATCTGAAGTTGAATAATTAAACCATATCAAAGGAAAGACAAGTGAAACACTTAAGAGCTGCACTCGATATCTCCAGCGGGCGTAAAACAATATTAGGCTACAAGGCAACACAGCCAAAAAGTCAATTCTGCTTTTTAAAGTGCAATCCAAGACTCTCTGCGTAATCTCTTCACACGGCTTTACATCAACAGTGAGAAACTTGCTATAAGATTACTGTTTCCAGCTATTACCTTACCTCCTCTACATTCCACTAAGATGTCAGCTATCAGGGGACTGACGCCGCTCTCTGTTCAGTAATGATGTCATCTCCCGAGTCCCTGCATAAACTACTACTGTACCCTGCGGTGGGAATGTTTATCCACCAGCAAGGGTTCCTCTCTCTCTCTGCAGAGCCTCGTGTGAAGTCTACAGATGTTTGTTAGGGCTTAGGAGACCGATATTATTTTAATCCGATCACTTCCATGATTTAAACTCAAGCCATCTGGAGCTTTACCCTGGCCTTAGCAGGAGATTACAAACTCTAACAGTCAAATCTTATCAGTATGTCAGGACCAAAAAGACCACTTTGCTCCTTGAGGATTGTTTATCCCTTTAACACCAGGTCAAAATAAATGATTACAATCACTTTTATGAAAGAGTAACATGTGTGGTAGTGTGGTTGTATAACGCTCTTACGTGCTGTGTGGCGGCTCCTCCTGCTGCTTCTCTAATGGGGGGATGCTCTCCTCAGTAGGTGTCTGGAACTCTACTTCAGCTTGAGGCGAGTCGAGGGTCTCAAATGGTCTAGGGAGAAAGAACGAGCAGATGAAGAGTCACAACACAAAGATCCTATCAGCAATTGTTTACAGACTGTGAAAGTGTGTGCTGTGTTTGTGGGTCGTATATGAATGGGCCCTTTCTTGCCCTAAAGGGCATGAACTGATGTCACTGCTGAGGTCACCTTCAAGGGATAATGGGCTGTAGTGGTGCTTGCACTTGTCTCCATTTTCACTCAAGTCGTTACACGAGCTCCACAACAATTATGCCATGTTTGTATTGACATAGAAATCCACGAGTGTGTGATTGTTTGTAAATAAAAAAAAACAGAAATATACCTGAAAGTTATATCAGAGACAGTGTTATCAGTGCCAAATGGCAATCAAAAGTTTGGACACACCTTTCTCATTCTACAATTTAATTTGTTTTTATTATTGGCTGCATTGCAGATTAATACTGAAAACATCACCTATTGCTCCAATGACAGCTTTGCACGCATTTTTTCAATCAGATTCATGAAAAATCGACCTGGAATTGTATTTAATTAACAGGAGTTTTTTGTCAAGAGATCATTAGTGATTTTTTTTTGGGACCAATCAGTTGTGATGGTCGGGTTGGTACACAGTTAGTGATCCTATCCAACTATGGTTCTATTCCACATTATGGCAAGAACCTCTTAACTAAGTAAAAAAAAAAAACATCATTACCTTTTTACAAAATGTATTCTGATTTGTTTACCTCTTTTTTGTTTACTGCACAGTTACAAGTGTTCCTTCATCATTTTACTTGTTTACAATATTAATCTACAATGTAGAAAATCATAAAAACGAAGAAAAAACAGGTGTGTCCGAACTTTTGACTGGTAGTGTAGGTTAATGTAATGAGCGTTTACTCCACTTCATTTAGGACCACTGTATTGGCCCATTCATCCTGAAATGTTCACACGTATAAAGCAGCTGCTGTGTTCAACCAAAAAATATTATATATAGAAAAAAACGCATGTAAATGATTTTGATGTAATATAAACTATGATATAAACAATCGTCAAGGCTTGCAGTACCTGTCCTCTCCAGGTCCATGTGAGATCTCAGCCTTACACTCCTGTGGAGTCTGAGAGGTGGATGCTGCCTCTCTCATTGCTCTGAGCCAGTCTGAACTTTCACATGATCCTTCTGTGTCTGGTCTTAACACCTCTGGATTCATCTCTTTTACAAGACTAACAGCTGAACCTGAGATGCCTAAAACATCCTCGGCCTGTGATACACTAGAACTTGGATTAATTGATCTCTCCACTTCTTTCGATTCTTCTGTGTTGTCCTTGCTACCACCAATCTTGTCTTCATTGCTGACATCTTCTTGTGAACGATTCATTGGGTCATGATTCTTTTCCGTATCAGATTCTGACACACCTGAGGCATTTTCACGCAGAATTTGAATAAAAGTCTTGTTCACCTCCTGATTAGGTGGTACATTAACAGCGAGTACCGTGTGGAAAGAGTCCCGTGATGATGTTTCAGTCACAGAGGGCTGTTTCTGTTCAGCACCACCTGATGGTGTCGGATCAGTACCACCACTCACTGTTTTGACTGTAGGAGACATTGAGTTTCTCTCTATGTGTTCGGGCAACTTGCTCTCATTTCCTTCCTCTCCGTCATTAAGAGCATGCTTTGAGGACCTGGTCTCAGCACTTTCACACGGCTCTGAGAATTTCCTGTTCTCTGCCGTCTCATTCTCTCCTCTCTCCTCATTGTATCCACCAATGTCTTCCTTCCTGCACTCCATCTGTGTAACCTCTCCTGAAAAAGCTGCTTGCATCTTCTCATTTTTGACCTCCCCCAAGCAGGCTTTGAAAGTGTTCTGTTGTTCCTCGGTGTTCTGTTGCTTATAACAGATTGGATCCTGCCACACTGTATTTTGTGAAACGCTGTGGTCCAGCAGGACTGCCTGGTTAAGTTGCTCTCCCTGCAAAGCAATGGTCTCAGTCTGATTAATAGGACTGGATATCTCTCCATTATCCATGTCTTGACAGGCCTCATCCACATTGTCACTCTCTACTTTCTCATTGAGCACAGGAATGGGAGAAACAAAATAAGGTTTAAGAGCAAGGTGTACAGTAGAGTCTGCTTCTAGCTCTTTAGACAGACTTTTAGGAGTTCCAGGAACAAAAGCCAGCTCAGAGTCAGGCTGACTGGTGCATTCTTCTGTGCACTTGCTGTTGCCAAGGATGACCTCTTTTTTGTGTGAGCTGCTGGAATTCTCGACAGGCTTGGAAGAATCATTTATAGCCAGTTCTACAGCTTTACTGGAGTCAGATTTGATGTTCTTCTGATTCTCAGATTTATTTGCTTCAATCTCTGATTTACTTGTACAAGCTGGAGGTTCACATTCCCTTTCGTGTGATGCTGTGATAGAAGATTTTGGTGATTCTCCAACTTCTGGTTTAACCTCTGTATTTTCAGGAGCTACTGCTGAACTGCCTGGTGACTCACCTCTTTGGTTTTCTACTACTACCATCTGTTCTGTTTGGTTGGGGTCTTCTTCTGCAATATATTCACTCGAAACAGATGATACACTTTTAACGATGGGAAATAAATGTTCAGTGTCTATTCGTTCCTTTTCACTTTTCTTCCTGTTTTCACCCCCATCAATGATGATTTCATCATCTCCTAGCGATGTGACACTCTCCACCTTTTTCAAACCGCTAGAGCA
>JBBPCW010000147.1:15116517-15126853 GCA_037974425.1 Phenacogrammus interruptus
TATTTTCTGGATCTAGTAAGAACCCTGGCGGCTGCATTTTGGACTAATTGGAGCTTGGTTATTGCGGATGCAGGGCAGCCACCTAGCAATGCATTACAATAGTCCAGTCTAGAGGAAATGAAAGCGTGAACTAAATTTCATCGGTTTTTCATGTTTTTTGCAGTACTTTTCCATACACAATCATTGCCAAAACATACTGGCCACCCCACTGATGTCTGGTCTTTAATGTGCAAAACCTTGTTAAACAGAAAGAAAAGCCACTTAGTACTACACAGGTTTTCTAAAAAGGGGTTCTAAAGTAAATGTGTACAATAAAATGTGACCATGGCTGTGGTTTAAATACTTGGCCGTTTTTATTTTACTACTTCACTGACATTGTCATTTACATTTTGTGCATTATTGTAAACACATAAAATAGTTAGCAAAAATAAAACCATTTATTTAAAAATGAATAAAAAAAAGAACATTCTGAACATATTTTGTCTCAGCCGTCTTGGGTCAGTGTTTTTGGTGATGGAATCAAGGCTTCTTTAATTTCAAAGGCCTCAACGATCTCCTGCAAAAGAAAAAAAAAAGAAAAAAAAAGAAAATCAGCTTGGTCATGCAGAACAAATGGCCTTATAATTAATGGAATTTGTACTGAAGGATGGACTGTTGACTGACAGTCCCAGCATCACAGAATCAGCTGTGAAGAGGACAAGAAAATCAGATTCCTCCTGCCATGGCTCACATGGTCAGCATCTCATGACAACAAGATAAGGTAAAGGCCAGCATTGGATATTTTGTTGCATCACTGAAGAACTTACTCTCCAGCTGGAAGGACTGATTGAAATGATACACTGGTGACGGGTGGCAGAGCCGCCTGGCTCTACCTCACCTTCTTCCACTGGAGCTGCAGGGCATAAACAAAGGGACGTCAAAACAGAACACACAGTAATTTAAAATCAAACTGACTTCAAAAAATGATTACATTCGTGTACACATCATTTATCAGAAGAGGAAAACAGGGAAAAAAAAACATCCCATAAAGTTGCATTACATCATAAAATGCAATCTTACCTATGCAAGGAAGTTTCTCACTGTCCAGATAAATCCTTGCCAGGCCATCCTGGGATTCCGAAAAAAAATGAACAATATATGTAACAATAAAACCAATTAAAAAATGAAAAAAGGGAATTAACTGAATATAAGGCATTAAGCTTGCTTTTTTTTTTAGATTGCTTAGATTGGGTAGTCAATATAAAGGCAATTTCACAGTCGTATTACCACTGTCACTCCAATGCACAAGTGTCAGGCAACTTTTTCCTTAAAAATGCCTTATTTTATGGCCTGATGCAGATTGGCTACAATTTTCGAATAATAATTGTATATCAAAGTGATCAGTGAAGATCCTGCTTCTGGTCCTGCAGTTTAGTGCTACCCCTGCAGTTTAGTGCTTTTGTCCTGTTGCAAGAGTTCTGATTCAGCTAAAGACCCTGAGTTCCCTGAAGAGTTTGTGAAAGGGTAAATGTGAAAGGGTAGAGAATAGACAAAATAGAAGAGTGCAATAGTACTTCTTGAGCGGCTTCCTGAATTTGGTTTAATACACTGTGAACATCATAATTTTAGAATGGGTACTTTTGGTAACACCACAGGCTTACTAGAGTCCACTTCTTAGAAAAGACATTGTACTTACTCTGACAAGAAATGAAGTGTGGAAAATATTCTCCACTGTTCGGGAGAAGGAGACTGGATCAACAACGAACTCATAATATGATATAGGAGACTGTGCTGTGGAGCATGAAAGCAAAGGTTGTAAGTGAACGCACAGCTTTCAGAAAAACAATCATAGCTATCTGTGGACTAAGAACAGCCTTACTAGGACTGCTAGCACTAAGTTACAAATAATATTAGTACCTACTTGTACATAATATTATACTAAAACAGTCTAGTATGACTTGCAGTACTTACGATCATCTCTGTAGTATCCCTGAAGGCATCCCAAAATCCTCTCCACCTCTTTCTCTGTAGCTTCTTGGTGAGATTCTTCCATTTTCTTTAGCTGTAAAGAAGGGAATATTATTTCAGAGACACATACTTTATAATTATAGTCAGTGAAATTAAAAGACATGATGATAAATTCAGACCTGAGTAGGCATCATTCTTTTAGCTTCTTTGCCAGGAACTTTCCTTTGTCTTTCAACACGCTGTCGTGGTGGAGGGGGTTCGGCCAAAAAAGAGCCCAACCTTAGAAATAAAACAGTAAGACAGTTGTATAAAAAAGAAATACACACACATACATACATACATACATACATATGATAAATTATACATAGAAAGAGAAACAGTCTAACTTCTGTTATACTCACATATAATGGAACGAGGGGGCTGATTTGAAGCAATGTTCGGCTCTTTTAGAAAGTCGCTGCCAGGCATCTGGAGGTAAATAGCCACCTAAACTACCTTCCTCATCATCCTCCTCTTCTTCTAAGCGATTGAGACCCATGAATGACAACTGGTTTGGCCAAAAAATGTACAAAAGAATACAGTATTTATTTATAATAAGTTGCCTTGCCAGAAAATAGCCCTGCACATTTCCAGCCACATCTCTCTACCATCCTGGCTCACAGTTACTCACCAAATGTTCAGCAAATTCTGAAGGGTCAAAAGACGAGCCCTCTGCATGCAGCTGGCTGGCCTTTTCTCTTCCCAGGTCTGTGGCAAGCACCAGCAGCTGAGCATCCAAAGCAGCTTCCCGAGCCTGTCTGACTAAAAAGAAATGCCATCACAATCAAAGTGAGCACATACATTTATTGAAAAAGACACATTCACACAGAAGAGTCAATTATGGCACAATGTTTTGAGACAATGTACAAGCCAAAGGACGAAGGGGATGACACTGAGACAGTGTGAAAACAGCATTTATTACCATTGGCAAACAGTTTGTTGGCTTCCTCCAACACATCAATGAGTTTATTGTTGGCAGGGTTCAGCATATCCTCACGGTTTTCTGTGAATGACAAAGAGTATATTAATACAGATGACCTGTACAAAACATTAGCTGTGTAGTTTAAGCATATAACACATGCTTACGCTGGACAGAGTTGATGAGATCCCTGTACTGGCTCCTGATTTCCCTCCTACGAGCTGGGTCGTCATCTTCTTCATGGATCCCTGATGGACCAGCACCATCATCCTCATCACCAGTGTCTGCTGCTCTTTCTGACCTGCTACGGCCTCCTATTCCATTTGCATGTGGGGTGGACTCCTCATGACTCCCTCTGCTAACCCTCCGCCTCGAATCTGACATCTTTGACACTGAATGTTTTCTTTGAAGATGTAGCAGTAGTTCTGTTTATAAATCATACATTATTTATGTGAAGACTTTATGGTTAATGAGCATAAACAAAACGCTTACCACACAAACTACACTATATGGACAAAATTATTTGGACGCCTGGGGCCGCTGGTAGCCTAGTGCTTGGGGCGTTAGCCCAGCGATCAGGAAGTTGTGGATTCGATTCCCAAGACTGCTAAGCACCACTGAGATACACTTAAGCAAGGTACTGTCCCCACACACTGCTCCTCGGGCGTTGTGTTCCTGGCTGCCCGCTGCGTCACTTGGTTAAACGCAGAGGAAGAATTCCGTGCTATTCACGTATGAAAGAATGGTCACTTTCACTTTTTCACTTCACATGGACTCCTTTGCAGCTAGAACAACTTCCACTGGGTTCTTCCATCCAACCATGGAACTTGGTTTGTGCACAGGGGATCAAAACTCTCCACAAAGTTGGAAGCATTGCATTGTCCAAACGGTCTTCGTATGGTGAAGCATTAAGATTATTATACACTTGAAGTAAGGGACACCTAAATTCCATAATGAAGAGGTCCCAATACTTTTGTCCATTTAGTGTCCTATGCCAAAGAAACGTTTGAACTAGCTTTGACCAAACACGTTACACGTGTAACGAAAATTATTTATACAAGCACTCTGAATTCTGTAAAACACGGTTAATTAGAAGAAAACGTAAATAATTCGTGTCACTTACCAAACGAGGCCAAAACACCTGTCAACGCTCTCTTCGCGCTAAAAAATAATAAACAAGGAAGTCTGTGTGGTTCCGGATGTCCGTGCAGCGTTCAAGTCATTCCGGAGTTTGTGCGTCAGGAGTGTCACTGACATTTTCATTATTACATATTTTTGATCATTTGTGGGAATTATCTGATACAATTGACCATATAAATGTCCAGCTCCCATGTCTGGGACTTTATTATCGATGAGCTGTGAAGACGTCATGTAAACTTCAAATATTTAAATATCAAATATTTATAATACTGCATCTTGAAAAAGTTTATTACCGGCTACCATGCCGTATATAAGCCTTGGTCAAGAAAATCAGACGCATATACTGTGAAACATTTAAGATACAGCTTTTGTAAGTTAAATAAAAAAGGTTTATCATCAACACAAAGTGAAAACAACTGCGAGTGTGTAAGTGTACCGGAGGTTGAATTAATTTGCTGATATGTAAATCATAGTTTGTGTCAGGAGAGTGTATCTATGATTTGTAGATCGAAAAATGGCACGCCCTCTTTTCTGCTCCTCCTACAGACAAAAAAAAGTCCGCATAGGTTCCGGAAATAAGTAAACTCGTGATGGCAGGAGGCGAGGCAGAGAGGAGGTGAGATGGAGTGTGTGTGAAGATCCATGTTTTAAGGAAGGATTTTCTGAACATAACGACATCTATATGTATAATGGATGCGCACAAAACGAAGAAAGGCACCGGTACCGGGCAGCTGTGGGCTGTCAGAGCTTTAAACTGAAGCTCTGGGGGATCTGCAATCGACCTTTCCTTCCTAGTGTGGATCTCCTAACCTTCAGCTAATATGACACGGCATGCTCTGGAACAGGTGACAGATTTCGGGGACTTTACGAGAGGTCACGATCTGAAGGAGTTTTTACAGCAGTCCTACTCCAACAACTCGTCCAAAAACTGTCTGGAGAACCTTCGTGTCAGTCCAGATGGACGACACATACACGTCATCCTGCAGACCCCCAAAAGGGGTCTCATGACTTATGACAGATACCAAAGAGCCCATCTCCTACAATGCCAGAAGCATCTGGACTTAGTGCTGACAAGGAACGTCCCAATTGTCGATCTCGTTTATTTCCACCTTAACAACACAGAGGACGGTGCCACGCTGCTGGGAGTGATATTTGAGAATGGCAAAGTGGAGTTCTGGAAGTTCTCGGAGAGGAAATCTGGATGGAGCTTACTCCAAACTGCGGATCTGTGTAACAGCCCCACAGCAAAAATAGTGTCTGTGTCCACCAGTCAACATTTCATCGTCTGGTGTGAGGAGAGACCTCCCTCGGAGAGCTCCTCAGCCTCCAGTGTCTCTCGCAACAACTTCAGATTCTGCATCTGTAAAAGGACTTTTGAGGTAGATGAGTTGGGAGTCTCTTTAGGGGGTGTGAAAATTGCACTGCACAACAATCCCCGTTACATGGTTGTCAGTTCTGGGGATGTTGTGTATTTGTTGCCGGACACAAAGGAGCAACCTGTCAGTGTCGTCTCAAAAGTGTTTTTAACATGGTCTCCACAGCATGACATCTTTAAAGTCCACAGTGCCAGCAGTGGGACTCTGCATATCAGAAGTTCCACAGCAAATAAGGAGTCTGATTTTAAGAGTTTGCTCACTGACTGCATTGGAATTCTCTCCACCATCACGCCGCCTGATATCTATGGTTTTTGTCCTTCTGGGTCTGGGGATCTTTTGCTCCTCCTCAGCTCAGGATGGGTTTGTATGATGCGGAGAGACGGCATTCTCCGGCAAATTTATAAACTGCCAGACAATTGCCTCACCACCGGTGGGATACAAAACAGTCTAAACCTTTACCACAACATCCTTGTGTTAACAGTGGGCAGGATGATGTATTTGATTGATGCTAAGTGCGGTCTGGAGCTGGAGAGAATCACTCTGAAAAGGGAGGGCCTCCTCTTTGTGAACTCTTTGGAGAGTCATTCCCCACAGATGCTCTCAGAGACTGGATTATTTGTGGTCATCCAGGAGGAGGTTGAAACTAAACTCACACCATCAGTAGCTCATTTACGCAATATCAACCCAAGTGCAGTCTTGTCTGAGGCTGTGTTTGAAGAGGCGTGTAAATATTACCAGCAACGAAGTCTTAGCACCACACAACTTACAGCTGAGAAACTCAAAAAGGGCGGCATGTTTCAGGCACCTATCTCACTGGCAGCCATCATCAGGGATTATTCAAGCAACCAGAAGTTCAAATCTGCAGGGAAAGTCTCTTCAGGACATGATAAACTGTTAAGCTCCCTTGACTCTGAGCTCAAGAGTCTTGTTGCCCTGGAGGATGTTAAAACATCAATGGTGAGAGCCTCTAGGGAGGATCTAGATGGTTTCTGTGAGACCCTGGTTCAGCAGGAAATCTCTAGACTGTTAAACTCAGAAATAGATAGGGAAAACCTGCAGTACCTGAATAGTATTTTCCAGCTTTTCCCCACAGAGACCTGGCAAGCCATACAGTCGGTCTTCCAGTTCAGATGCAATGGTGAAGGCTCATTATCCAGCAAGGCTCCTGCTGAATTATGGAAGATTGTGCTGAGCCCTGTCCAGACAACAGCAAACATTACCCACTGCAATGGCCAGCAGAAGCATGCCCCGGCCAATGTTTCTCTGCCCATCTTTGAGTTGCTGTGTCATTCCATTTTTAAATTTCAACCCAGTTGGCTTCCGCAGTTTCTGGAGCTTGCACAGCAGCAGTCAGGCTCTCCCACCACCTCTTCCTGGAGTTATGGAGTAAAGGAGAGCGCAGAGAGCGTGCCCTTATATAAACGGGCCCTTGCTGTCCTTCCTTGCAAAGGTGCCTACCAGGACCTTGAAGTGGAGCTGCTTTTGTGTAGCCAACGGCCCAATGCAGTAATGCAAGCCCTCCGCATCCTCATGGAGCTAGGACAGTGGGATCGAGTTACCCAGGTCGCAGAGAGGTTCTGCCGCCAAAGCCCCCTTCTTAACAAAGAGATTTTCACCACCCTGCTATGTGAGGTGTCTCAACACAGAGACCTGGACCCCTACTTGGACTTACTGTGGTCTCTTTGCCCAGAGGACATGACTGTTACTGGAATTCTGAACATTGTGCTGAAAAACCTGCCCTCCACTGTGCAGTCCTCAGGACCTTTTCAGGCACAATCCCACAGCAGCCAGCTGACCATTGGGCTCCTGAAGCCTCTGCTGAGTAAAGTTCTTCAGCGAGAGACCAGACCTAGCCAGAGGTACGCAGACATCCTCCAGTCACCATCTCACCCGCCACCTACTCCCCCACGTCAGGTTAAAGGGCTAGCCAGAGTCAACAGTGAGCTGGACATTGACCTTAATGAGAGAGGTCAATCTGAATCTCAAGTCAGACTGGTTTAACGTTCCCACGCGCAAATCATCTCACTGTCTTTTGTGCAGAGAACATGTTAGGAAGTGTGGATCTCTGGCTTTAGATGGTTCAGAACAAGATGCGAGGCCCTCAACAGTTAAAGCATTTGAAAATGCTGATTGGTTTGTAGTGAAAAGCAAAATGAATGTCTTTTGATTGTAGAATGGGGTTTTATGTTTGAAATGTTTTATTGTGTCTAAATTCTTGAGATGTTTTGTTTGAGGTTTTAATTATTTTACTTACTATCTCCATGGGAGGTCCATTTCTGTAGCATGGATATATTTCTCTTTTAATGCTGACCCTGGGAAAGCGAAATGTCCTCAATCTTTCCTTTGGGACATATCTTGTACAGACTTCCAGACAGGTTCCAGATCACAAAAAAGGCCTCTGAACTAAATTATTCTAGTTTCTCTACTGTGTTAAAGGGTAGGGAGACGAGGGTAATGTGTTGCAGCCTCATAAAGAAAGTTAGGTGCCTTGGGTGCAGCTGCAGTGATGGGAGGAACGGCAGGTACATTAGAGCAGAACACATACTTGTTCCGGGTCCAGAGCTCTACTGAGCTGATTTTTATTGTAACTGACACTACATCACCATAAAGGTCCGGACATCACATTATACATCATAACAGAGACTTGACTATTGCCCTTAACGAGGTGAACATGCAATCATCTATGAAAGTATATTGTGTCTTAAAATGTGGATGATCAAGTGCTTGGTTTAATAATATGTTTGTAAATGCCTTACAATATAATTTGCTTTTCAAAACAATTTCATTGAAGAAAAAAAAAATATCAGAAAACACTGTATTATTGAAAATGTAGTGAAATATAATTAAAGACTGTTAAAACTATATCCGCTAACTTGCCTGATGTTAATTTAAAAGTGTTCTTTTTTTTACTTAAGTGTATTTTAGATTCTTTAAATGCCAGGCCATTGTAGGTGGATTACCCACTTGCTGTGAAGTTACACTAGTTTTACATCTTATTTTACATTGTGGTTGTTTGCTGCTGCTCAGTTCCTGCATAGAGGACTTTAAATGACATCCCAGCCTATTTGCTGCCATTATGTAACTTATTTCTTGATGGCTAATTAAACTAAGCTGTTCCAGTTGTTAATAATCAGCTTGAGGTTTCTGCATAGACTACACTAGCATGCTCAGAGTTGAGCTACAGGCAATGCATTCCCCTGCCAGTTTTCACAAACTCACCAGGCTCCTACAGACCCACCCACTGCATTCCATAGGACTGAGCAGCAGCAGTCACAGCCCTGCCTTAAATTGAATTTTCAATAAATTCTATTATGCAGCATTTGGCAGTGACTAGTTAAAGTGAAGCGCACTGCACAGACTTGTTCAGCGCATCTAATTTCATTTGGAGTTTCCTTTTTGAGTCACACTCTTTCCATCCCATGACCTCAAATGGGTACTTGATGTGAGACTGGCAGTAACTGTACGGTCTTTTTCAAGTTTACCACACGTTCTTCAAGAACTTGTGCATAATCCTGGTGTATGATATGGTTGATTCATATTTGTTTGTTTCTGTTTCAGCATCACTTTTTTTTTAAACCTGATGTGTATTCAGCCATGTACTTGATAATAAAGGTACTTGGGTCTTTGAAGCAAGGCAACAGAGAATCTAGTTTGGGTATCTGAAGAACCTTGTAATACATGAAACCGTGGACTATAAGATCCAGAACCATTTTTGTAAATCAAATGTTTCCTTTCAAAATTCAACAATATTTAATTTTCTACAACCATACACGCAAGCCAAGAACCACTAGAAGTCTTTATTTTGTGTATAAGGCATTACATCAGACTGAGAGATTACTATCCTTGTAGTGGGACTGGTAGACTTGGTCTGAACGTTTGTAAAAGCTAAATATTTAAAAACGTTATATGCCTATTTAACACACTTCTTTGTTTCATAAAGATTAATGGTATTTGGCCTAGTGGTACACATAGTTGGTTTATCAAGTGCTGTTGGCCACTATTAATCCAGATATGGGGTATTAACCTAAATATCAGCCACTGGTCCTGGACTGGTTTAAAGGGACCTTATTGATCTCTACATAAACTTTTGTGTAAAATTTCCATTTTCTATTCCTGTATTGATGGCTGTTCTAGCAAAGAGGGCCTGCTAATAAAAAAAAAGCTGTTCCATTTTCCCTCAGCAGCCGAGTTTGAAATGCTTGCACTGTGCGAGCTGCTGGCAGGCTGTGCTGAGAGACTGGCGGATATGTGCTGGTTCAGTGGGGTCCAGAACGCTACTTCAGATCATCCTCGCCAGACATGTTGAGCATGCTGGTGTGAGGTCCTCTGGTACCCTAGAAGCTGGGTTTTAAAGTGAAGGAGTATTAGACCAGATCACAAGAGACATCAATCAGGTTTAAAAGTGCTGCAACTTAACAGAATAAGCTCAGAGGTCAAATTCCTGTGAGGCAAAGCTACAGCCTGTGAAAGCGTTTTTTTTAACCAGCTATTGCTGTCTCCATGATATCGATTGCGTTTGAAATCTAAGAGCACAGACTCAGAAATGGAGCTGAGAGAGCTATTTTATTGACTGCTAGGTTGACAGAAAAAACACAATTACAATCAGTTGTATGTTATTTTGGGTTTTTTTTTTTTGTCGACAAAGCACATTTCCTGAAATGATGTCATGAAGGACCACATAAAGTGCATTAATGCCAGTTCCTAGTTAAAATAGAAAAATAAACATTACATAAAAACAAATGACCAAATCAACAACACGTCTAAATATTTGTTGTGCGGATCTGGTAAACAGGAAAAAAAAAATTCTTAACTTTAAAAGGAAATAATTTTGTGAAATAAATTTGTTCATACAAATACAAATTTGTTGTATACAAGCACACATACACACACACACACACACACACACACACACAAT
>JBBPCW010000147.1:15145487-15160477 GCA_037974425.1 Phenacogrammus interruptus
GTTTTTTTGTGTGTTTGTGTGTGTGTGTGTGTGTGTGTGTGTGTGTGTGTGTGTGTGTGTGTGTGTTTTTGTTTTTGTGTGTTTGTGTGTTTGTGTTTGTGTTTTGGTGGTGGGTGAAACACAAATAGGAGAGAAAGAGAGACTGAGATTGAGTAAGAGAGAAAGACTGATGGCGAGGGAGAGAGTGGATAGATAGATAGATAGATACATAGATGAATGAGTAATAGGAAAAGAAAGAAAACGGTATAAAGCGGGTGAAAGAGAGCAAGTAAGAGAATAAGTGACAGTGGGAGGAAGTCAGAGAGAGACTATAGATAGACGGACAGAGGGACGGACAGATAGACAAAAAGAATGTGAAAAAGAGATAAAGTGAAAGAAAGTAAAAGAAAAAGACTAAGTGAGAAAAGAACAGATAGAGACATAGAAAGAGAGACACGCAGACAGATAAATTAGAGGGAGAAGGAGCCAGAAAGAGATCATAAAGGGAAAAGCTTTTATGGACGGAGTATGTCCTGAGTGGAGCATAGAGGGGTGTTTTGATAAGCCTCAGAATCTCGTAGCAGGGCAGGGTGAGATGGGTTCATAGCATGGTCACTATATAGAACGCACTGAGATGAAACCTGACGCAAAGCAAACAGCTGCTCTCTTTCGCTTCCTCAAACTCAGCAAGCGTCTCAAACATCACCCACTTACATCCACTCCCTCTCTCTTCACTCCCACATCCCTCGCAATTCCTTTTCACTCCAGCAGTTCTGTGCCCATGTTCGTTCTGATTGTGTTCTTTCCCCTCAGACATCATTCTGTTTTGTTGCCCAGGAAGAGTTCTATTGCCTTAATCTAAAGAGTCTAAAAAAGCCATTTGCCAATTCATTTAGCCATAGGTTCTAATTTGCAAAACAGATTGAATAATTAAATCAAAGCCTCATGCCTCCCCCAAGTCTTTGTCCTACCACAGTGCTGATGCATCATACACACTGTATGAGAGCATGTGTGTGTGTCTGGCACATGCCAGCTCTCATGCAACATTCTCTCACCATCACGCACACGTGACACTGTAATGAGTGCCTGCATCCTCGCCTCATTGCTGCCAGAGGCTGCTGACGAGTCAAGGGGAGCTGATTTTCAGCACAGGAAGCCATTTTGTTCAAGCTCCACGTAATGAGACAGATCTGTGAGGCTTGGGGACGGGTGGCGGGGGAGAGTTGCTTACGCGCGCAAACACAGTCCGCAAGCAGTGTCAATCCAACGGGGAAACAGTGAATCAGGGCAGTTTTCTCTCAGCTCCACAGGCACACACCCTGTGTTGGCTCTTGGCTGCAGTCATTGTGAAACATGAAACAGCCCTGGCTTTGTGAGCTTGCCATTTTAGCTCTGCTTTTCCTCTAATCAAGGGGGGCCATGTGACTTTCTGCATGAAGTAGCAGAGCTCCCGCTGATTCCGAGTGCTTGTGTGTGTGAGAGTGGAGCAGCAGCGAGCGCTTTGCATGTGTGTGTGTGTGTGTGCTGGACCAAGCAGGGAGGGAGAGGCATTAGCACTGCCTTTCTATTTTTACCATGTTGTCTCCATAAAGGCTGATACTGCCTTAGCATGAAAACACTGCTCAAGCCCTCATTTCCAAAAAAGTGCACTGAATGTGACAAGACGGCAAGTAGGCTTCTGCTACTAATAATGTAAATGTGGTACCATGAAAAGCAGGCCATCGAACTCTGTCCTGTGTTTATGAAGTAGGTGAAAGTCCAGTTTTACCTGTGGCTATCACACTTTAATGCGTGTTAAATCGAGTTAAGGTTTGCAAGTGAAGTTTATAAGGTAAAAGAACCATTGACCCATTACCCTATAAAGTATAAAAAGGCACCTTAAGCACCAGGGATGTATACGGTCTACTGGTATGAAGAAAGAAAGTATGTGCATCCAAACATGTCTTTGCATGTGGGGTTCCATCACTATTACTGTTAAAGTGGTCTAAAAATCAGGGCACAAATAAGCCCTTAAGTACCATATAAGCACTAATATGGAACAAATAAAACTAGAAACACAGCTAAATGAGTAGAGCACTTTCTATGTATTGCATACATAGATATGCAGGACGACTGAATGTGCAGTTTAAGCCCCTATATTTAGAACAGAGCCAATTTTGGGTATCAAATGGGTTCCTACCACCAGCAATATACACAGGATAAAAATCAAGCCACCATGTCTGTGGAGATGCTGGAGGATTAGTTAAAGCACAGGTCAAACTCCCATATTCTAAATGCCAAATGATGGCCTATTTTCAGATACACACTGAATTAGGTTCCATCAGTAATGCTGCACAAATAAAGCAAAAAATGGCACCTTAAAAAGCGGGGTACCAATCCTGCACCATATCTAAAGGTATGTAGGAGGATGGGGAGCCACTGAGGCCCATGATGCATACACTCCCACTCAGCCCGTATAAGCACAGGAATGTAAACAAAGCAAGACTTCAAACAGTGCCATGTGTTAGGAGGAGGGGTATGGACAGGGAGTCGTGAAAGGGAAGGAGATAGCATCGTATTTCCAGACGAGGTGAATATTGCAATCAGGTTTTACGGAGCGCTGCTCCCTTTTATGGAGCAATGCAGGGAGAGCCCACACAAAAGCAGCTCATTTCAACATGAAACAACTGTCTCTCCCACTCCCTTTCTTTTCCCCTGTCTCACTCTGTCTCGTCCCTTTTTTCTCCCCTTCTCCCTCCCTCCCTCTCTCCTCCAGCCAAAAAAGAGAACAATCAGACAGGACACATGGCTGTGGAAATTTCCATGACCACACTCATAAAACATGTACCCTCGTGAACATAATCTACTTGATTTTAAACAAATGTTATGTGCCAAAATGTTGGCTTGTTTATCCACAGAGCTGCCAGAAAGGCTTTCATGGCTGGGTCTTGTACCAAGATAAGGATCTCGCTCAGGAGCAGCTGAGGAAACTGTTTGCATTGTGCTGATGCCACTGGGACGACCTGCGCACCGTCTAAACTTGCCTCGTTACCGCACGCCACAAAGCCTGTGTTCTGATCTTTATCCCAGAGAAGGTGGAGGAGATGCGTCATGTGTCTCATTATTATGTTCGTGGTTCCACGAAGCTGCTCCCTCAATTCAGTGAGGCACAGTGGGACTCCAATACATCAAACATATGGACTTGGTTAAGACTTCATATGAGGGCTTTAAGAAGTAACAGGTAGGAGTGACTGATGAAGTGACTCACTGAGAAACAATGGTGCCCAATAGAGCTGCATGATATGGACAAAAGATCTGTACTGTGATTTTGCGGCAACATATTGTGATTGTAACAATATTGAACAGCCAATGTCATCCCTTTTCTGGAATTAAAAAGGCTTCAAGTCTGTAAATACTGTTTTAAATCCCATGTTTGCACCAGTCAATACCTTTGTATATATCTCCTTTGTCTGCCTACAGCAGTTTAGGACTGTCCATTCATTCATGCACTGATTCGTCAACAAATTTAATTAGACTTTTGCTGGATTATATGAAGACCTTAATTCCCCAGTATCTCACCTGGACCTGTGATTGGTCACCCTGTCAGAAATACTGTAATTGGTTGGAGGCTCATTTGCATATTGGAGGCATTTGTGATATCAGTATGGCATAGACCGATATCGCAATACCAAAAAATAAACAACAAATTGTGTGGCCCTTGTAACCAGTGTCAAGTAAATCTTCTGTCTGCTTGCCATTGCAACTCACCACATCACATGTGCAAGGCTCTGTTACCTCATGATACCTCACTAGAACAGTGCATAGGAGTATGCGGTTTGCTCATCAATACCACTACAACACACCTACTTACAACAATTTCCAGTGTAACACATAAGCTGTCAGCTAACCCTCTTCTGGATGATCAAGGTGCCATGCAATAATCCCTTTAGTTCAGTTATGGCCCTCTTTCCACAGCTCATCCATTGCCATGGCTGACATAGTCAGATTAAAGGATTGCGCTACGGAAGAAGGACATCTCTTCTAAACTGCACAGTGTAACTGCTAACAGTTTAACGAAACAAGGTCCCTGCTGCATCCTATATCTCTTCTCAAGGCCTCCCCTTGGTGCAGAGATAACCTATAGCTTTATGAAATTTAATGCTGCCATTACTCTGATAGGAGGTTCCAAATTGAATCTGCTGGCTAGGAGGTTCCCCATGTGGACGCTGGCTATTAAATCTGAAGGCTCTCAGATCTCTAGTCGGCTGTAATTTGTGCCATGTCTCCCAAGGGGTCTTTCTACTAGATTCACACAGCAGCCTTGTGGCCAGCAGCTTTCTAAGGATGATTCTACCAAAGTGCTCGCTTTAGAGTATGTAAAACCCATCTGTTCTCTTATGTATCAACAGTGCAAAATCTAATAGTGTCGTTCCAGGAAACCATGCCATATTGTTTATTAATAACAATGAAAGAGATGGTAATATAAGAAGTATGATACATAATAGACTTTAAGAAAACCGCTAAGGGGCAGGTGGTGGCCTCATGGTTAGGGAGTTTCCCCTTCAATCGGAAGGTGGTAGGTTCAAATCCCAAGACTGCCAGTGCACCACTAAGGTAGCCTCGAGCAAGGTGAATGGATTAAATGTAGAGAAGGAATGTGACTATGAGGGCCACTTTACTTTAAAATGTGCTTCAGAAATACTCATAATACAGAAATACCCAAAGGGAGAAGCCCAAAAAACAAAGAATGCCCAGCAGACAAGCCAAGCCAGTGGTCACCAGTCCTGTTCCTGGAGATCTCCCTTCCTGTGAAGTCTAATTAGAACCACAACCACACCTGCTCCAGCCAATTAACTACCACAGAAGTCATCAGTCTGAATCAGATGCATTAATGCAGGGATGTGCAATCTTATCCACAAAAGGCTGGCGTGGTCGCAGGTTTTCATTGCAACAAAGCAGGAACACATGAGCCGTGTCTCAAAGCCAAAGACGCACTGGAGGAAAGCTGCATTTCACGGCTGTTACTGGATTCTTTAGATGTGACAAATGTATCCTTCATTTCTCAGAAATCTTACCGTTTTAAATAGTGTATAATGAGACCTTCAGTCACCTGCAATCCTTCATGCTCAGAGCAAAACCATTTAGAAAATGATGGAAACAGCCATAAATGGCAAAGCTTGAAATGGAATTTGTCGCACTGCAAAGCTGCAATGTGTCGCTATGGGCTCCTCGGGCTCTCTCGAACATGAGTGCATGGGTGTTGCTAGGATTTTACTGATGCTGCTGATCGATACAGATACTTATCAATACTCTTACTAATACTACTCTCCATGATTGGGTGATTTGACTCCATGAACAAATGAAGGAATCACATGAAAACATTCAACAGTAATTATATCTGTTTTACAAAATGGTTTCCTGGGTTTCTTGTATATTTAATGAGGGAGGAGCAACTGCTGCAAATGTTTGGCAATAAATGTCTGGTACCGATGTGCAGAGCATCACTCCTGTCCCTCCCACTGACAATCTAGCATCAACCATTTGAAAATGCCAGCTATGTTAGAGTTCATTTAATACCAACAGCAGCACCATTTGTCCAGGAGCTTATTGATATGTTGGTATTGATCAGTGAGAAGCTGGTACCAATGTAGTACTGCTTCATGATGCCCATCCTTACTGAACACTGCAAAAGAGTATATTTGTATATTAGTGCTACCACGGTCTCTCCTAACAACTGCAGCACTGACTTTGAAACTATGGTCTTTGAAGAAAAAGAACAGCTAATTAGGAGTGCTCCAGCCCATCTGGGATAAAAACTGCATCCACACCAGCTCAGATAAGACCTTTGCATTAGCTTCAGTTAAAGTGGGTGGTGGTGGTGGTGAAGGGGCAGTGTATAAGATAGTGGTCAGAGGAGGAAGACTGGTAACCTACTGACATTACTGACAGAAAAGCATAAAATTTTTAATAAAGTGAACTCGTGAGATGCCTAAATTAGAACTGAATAACAAACTGTACATCTCTCTCTCTCTCTCTCACACACACACACACACACACACACACACACACACACGCATGCACATAATATACTACCTCCTGCAAACAGTGTAAATTTTGTTCTTATCCTGTTGCTGCTTCTTGTTGATTTGAACAATTATTTAATTCTGTCTACCTCAATCTTTGCACACTTAACAGCTCTGCTGCTAGAATTCAGTATGTCATCATTCTGAATTCCCTCACACTAATGTTGTTACTACTCCTATCATCTTCACTGTATGTTGTTATTGTACTGTTGTATGTGTTTGTTTTCTGTGTGTTTATGACAACGCCTACTTGACTAGACTTTATATACTCTGCATAATTCAGCATCTCTTTGTAAATAAATCTTATTTAAAAGTATACACCCTTTTCCCCTAAAACCTTTCCAAATGATCGAAAGTTCATTGTGGTTGTGACCCCTGGTCCTCCGATGAAATGTCTACATGACTTGTTCCTCATTAGCAGTGCAAAAGGGCTGACGTCACACGAGAGAGTGCGCACCGCACACGGATGTAAACCAGTCTGAGAGGCTGTGCAGGTCACAGCAGTCCTGTGTGCACAGGAAGTCAAAGCTCTGAGATCACGGACAAAAGTACTGAGTGCAACTGCTGGAACGCGAAAGTGGAACCAGCAGGCGACATCCCACCGAGCCCAAAAAACGCACACCACTCAGGAACGCAATCACTGTTCCGTTTATTCCCCCGTCACGTTCGCAAAACTGGAAAAAAGTACCGCACGGTTCAGGCGCAATGCATACATGACGCACAGAGCGCAGCACAGCGTGCGCTGCCTCTCACCCGCAAAGCGCGCGCCACTTGGCGTGAAAGTGCGTCTAGACGCGCACAAGCGTCCGCAGCTCTTACCTGGGCACGCGCAACCTCCTACAGACATCTTCTCACATGTTTGGCTCTACTCGGAACAGAAAGCTGCTGGCCAGTCCAGGCGCTGTGAGCATGGGCTTCCTCTGAGGAGCAGAAAGACAGCGGAGGGGAGGGCAGTGAGGAGAGGAGGACAGGAGGAGGAGTGCAAAAGGGAATAAAAATGTAGAAACAAGAGCTAGATCGGAGAGAAGCAGGAAGCAGGAATTACACTCCTGCTCGACTCTGCGCCCAGCCTTATTAATATGCAAATTACAATACTTGTGGGAGGGGACAGTCCGAGTGAGAGAGGAGAGGAAGTGAGTCTGTGTGTGTGTGTGTGTGTGTGTGTGTGTGTGTGTGTGTGTGTGTGTGTGTGTGAGAGAGAGAGAGAGAGAGAGAGAGAGAGAGAGAGAGAGAGCAACAAAAGGAAAAAAAAAGAGTAAGAGAGGGCGTGAGAGAAGGAAAGTCAGAACAAAAGAGAGAAACAGTAAAAGAAAGAGAAAGAGAGGGAGTGATATAAAGACAGAACAAGAAGAGAGAGCAATACAGTGAGAGAGACAGAGTAAGAGAGAGGGAGTGAGATAAAGAAAGCCAGTAAAGAAAAAGAGAAAAGAGAGAGAGAGTGAGATCAGTAAAGGGAGAGAAACAGTAAAAGAGGAAGTGAGACAAAGTGAGAGACAGATAAAGAAATCCAGTAGGAAAGAAAGACAGAGAGAAAGAAACTTAATGAGAGAGAGAGAGTGAGATAAAGAAAGTCAGAAAGAAAGAAGAGAGAGAGAGAGAGAGAGATCAATAAAGGGATATAAGCAGTAAGAGAGAGGGAGTGAGATCAAGAAAGCCAGTAAGAAAGAAAAAGGGAGAGAGAGAGAGTAAAAGAAACAAAATGAGAGCGAGAATGTGTGAGATAAAGCCAGAAAGAAAGAAGAGAGAGAGAAAACAGAGAGTAAGCAATAAAGCTAGAGAAAGAGTAAGAGAACATAAGAGGGCGAGAGAAAGAAAAGCAATAAGAAAAAGAAAGTAAAAGAAATAATGATAGAAAGAGAAGGGGAGAAAGAGAGAAGCAGTAAAAGAATGAGAGACAGAAAGAGAAAGGGAGTGAGAGAAGGAGCTAGAGAAAGAAAGAGCAGGAGGAAGAGAGATGGAGAAAGAGAACAAATGCTGTCAAAGTAACCTGCAAGACAGATCTTGGCACACACATTAGTCATGTGATGCATTTTTTTGTGGATGTATTGGCTATTTTTGCCCTGTGCTGCTGAGGGAGATAAACAGAAGCCCAGAGTCATTACAGCCTAGTGGAGCCACACACACAAACACACACATACTGCTCCTGTCACTCTCTATGGTCTGCTGCACGACTCACCCCAGCCAGTGTGAGACATACACTCCATCTCCTGCTGCATTACTGATCTCCCTTGTCCTCTTCACACCCTCTATCTTCCCTCCACCTTTAAATTACAGCTTCTCTCTCTCTGTCTCTCGCCATTCCTTTACATTCCTGTTTCTTTGTGTTCTCATTTCTTTTTCCATTTCTCCACCTCTCTTCCCCCGTCTGACACAAGCCCTCATTTATTTGTGCTGACAGGCGAGCGAACGTTAAGGGCTACAGACAGTATTGATTAAAAATGCAAAGCCCACCTGGAGCGCAGGGACACTGGGGACTCCGAGGAGCCTGAGAGACACAAGCTAATGAGCTGAGTGGTGGTGCTGGTGTTTAAACTGTAATGGGAACAAGTCTCTAAAACTAATTCAGGGATCCATAAAACAAACACATAACACATCAGTCATAACTGCAGCTAATTAGCCTTCTACTTTTATAAAGCACCTGCAGTCTGTCTTTGTATGCAAGCTCATTTTCACAGCTACCTCTCTTAGTGCCTCACTGGTTCTATTTCCTTCCCTCTTTGGAGAACACGCAGCCCCTGGTCCGCCTGGCATCGCTCTGTGTTGCCCCTGTGATCGATCCCTTCACTTTCACCCCACCTGCCTCTCCTTAAAGCCTTTCCCCTCTGGCGAGCCACCAAATCTCACACACCACTGAGTCCTTCACAGTGCCTGTCAAGCCTGCTGACTGCTCTGCCTCCGGAGCTTTAAGAAACCCTGGAGGGGTGTGTGTGTGTGTGTGTGCGCGTGTGAGCAAGGGGCTGAAAGGCTGAGTTACAGCCTCTTGATCTCACAAACACAGCGAACAGAGATGTGTTTAAAGCAACCCCTCGTTGGCCCTTGTTGCCTGTCACTCAAAATCAATATGCTGACAAAAGAGACAACACTTTTCTCAGTGTTGCACCAGGAGCATTCCTGTTATAGCATGAATGACAAAGCAGGCAAAGGTGAACTTGTCCTAATAATTGTCAGGGTTTCAGATGAGAGTTCCAATGGCTTTTACATGAACTCACCTCAAAACACAATTGAATTCCACAGCTTCACTTATTATCACTAAGGAGTGAACTAATATCACCACCGAGAGGCTGCCAAACAGGGTGAAGAACAAAGAGATGCGCAATATGACAGTAATTTCACAGTGAAAGGTCCTCTGTGCCACCGAGGCAGCAGCAGCTTTTGTGGGAAATTGCTTTTTTGTTTTCTGAGCCAGAGAATGGGGCTTTGAAGCCCTGAGCCTCAGGAAATGCACTTCACCAATGACTGCACAATCAGGTCTACTCGCACGCCCTCTCTCTCTCTCTCTCTCTCTCTCTCTCTCTCTCTCTCTGTCCCTCTGTCTCTCTCACTCTCACACACATGCCACAGCTCCACTGAAAACAATGATGGTCCCCCTACTGTCTGTTCGTCACCCTCTCTCTCTCAGGTAGTACGGCAGTGCGAGAGCCATAGCTGTTCACCTGTGTACGGGAACACACTCACCTTTTCTTCACGCCAAAGCGACGACCCCACTGCGGCCACCTGAGATACACACGCACAAACACAGGGCTCAGAGTCAGCTCTAACAATCAATTAACAAACAAAGCCGAACATGCAGCCTGACACACTGCTCTCCACAGCACGGCATAGCATCACTGTCACTGAGCCCAGAGCATTATGACAATGACATTGCATTATGCTACAGTAAACAAGTGACATCTCTTATCAGCACTGATTTCCTTACCACCTTTCTTTTTTTTTTAATCTCTTTCCAAATCTGCGATGTTTTGTTGTAGAGCAAGCACTGAGTCTGACGATCTGGAGCTGGGTCAATTAGCCTTTAAAAAAAAGAATGGACTGACAGAGAGCAAAGAGAGAGAGGGAGAGAGGGAGAGAGAGAGAGAGATGTGATGTTGTGGAGAGTGAGAAAAGGAGGCGGGAGAGAGAGCGCACAGATCCAGTGGAAAAAAAAGGGGGGAAAAAATATGACGCAGATCCAGAGCAACTTCTCTCCAGCCCGCCGTACCCGGAGAGGGCACAGTCGCCATGGCAACCACAGAGCAGTGATAGCTCGCTGGGGCACACAAGGCACAGTATTATTCTGTCTCTCACTCGCTGGAAATACACAGCTCCAGGCAGCCAGGCAGCCAGGCACGCACACACACAGGCAGACAGGCAGACAGACAGACAGACAGGCGGGAGTCTCACATTCAATTAACTCCACTGGCCTAGGGCCCCACATTCCAGCCACCTGTGACCAACACCAAGGACTGATTGATCATTAAAGGTCAATCATGGATCGGGCTGAAACTTCATCCTCAAACCTTGGCTTTGATCAGGTCAGATTGCTGCAGACGTGGGAATGAAATAATTAAATTGTGAACTGACTACATTATGACCACAATTATCTCGCTGCCATGCCTTACTATGTAATGGCAACTTAATTATCAAGAACAAGCATTAGTGACATCACCACAGATACCATCACCAAAGAAAGAACACAATGTAAACTTTCCTTAATTAAATTCTGTCAAACATTGCGTTACTCTGCAAGTAACCCAAACAACATGCATTGTTTTGCACAAATGTTACATTTCAACATACAAAAGTCTTTCAAATGTAAATGCTTCTGCCGATGTTGGCCAATGCTTTTGTACTGTGTTTATATGTAAATATGAGTATTATGTGTGACTGTGTCTATTTATTATGGGTATACTGTCCAGTGTTTTCTGGGTGTTGCAGCACCAACTAATGAAGTACATCCATCAATCCTCCTCTCTCTTCTGTACAGCTACTGTTCACTAACAGAGTCAGTGACCATACAGGCAGTCAGCACTCATTATCCACTGCACTCTTCCTAGGCTGCAGGGTGACCTACGCAGAGGGAGCACTGTAGAGACTAACAGGAACAGAATGATACTTGCCTGAAAAAGTCCAAACTACATCAGTGCATCTCAATGCAGTTTATGTAAGGAGGACATCAAACTCACCCCAGCATGCAATGGGACAATGTGCCTGTTCTGGTCTTCAGAGATTTTTTTCTTTTCACTTTTCACAAAGAACAAATGTAAGCTCTAAAAACATTGGTTCTAGCCAAAAGGATATGAGGCATTGTGCTGTTTTTATAGTTTAAAGAGCAGGATCTGTTTCCTGCCAAGAGAAATAAGATAAAGCTGCAAAGACGAAGGAAAGAAGAAGAAGGGGGTGGGGTGCGTGTGGTCTGTAAATTTTCTTCATACCTTTCAGTCTTACCTTGTCCCAGCAACACCAGTGGAAATATCTTTAGTGCCGCCTTAATGATGAGAGTATGAAGGAAGGCGACCCACTTTATTGTGCCGTGTCTCAATGCAGCCAGCTGCCACCGATGATGTTCTGGCCCAATTTAAACGTCTTCTGAGCACGAACATGCAAGTATGAGCAGGTGGGCGGCTTGTTGGCAGGAGCATGATGCAGTGCAGCTGTAGTGACTTCAGCCTCCTCCAATAATTAGCCTTAATGGTAGAACAATGCAGTCCATCATTTCCTATACAAACATCACCCTGGCCTTCACTGGATAAAAGAAGAAGAGATGTAAAGTTAATAGAAAACTGAATATTTGCAGCAGTTTTATTATATGGATTATTACTGTGAGGCCCCCTGGAACCATCTAGGCCTTTAGCAAGGGCCAAATGATTTCTGTGAACTAAAAATGCATGCACATTTTGGTTAATTTTTATTCAACTGCTATTTTATACTAAAAGTAAGTGCTGCAATATTATTTAAATTTCAGGTTTGGTTGGAAACAAAGTGTTACATTCTTAAATTGGGATGTGCAGAAGAAAAAAAAAATCAGCCAGATTTGTTTTTCTGTGGGGTCTATGTAGATACAGATAAGCAAGTTTTCTCAGTTTGGGCCTTCTGGAAGTCCTGTCACTGTCTGTTAAATGCTTCTAATAAATATAAGTCTAAATGAGTGGAACAGTGCCATTAGAATGTGTCTACAAGTGGTTGGAATACTGCAAAGGAACTAAATTGCTTTCACTGGAAACAAAGTCCTACCATCAATGTTCTCTATTTCCATGACTCCAGGTGAGAAGCATCGCTTCAGTCTCTCCCCCTTTTCTCCTTCAACAGTCTGCAATAACGTGATCTCTGGAAGTAGTCTGTAGCTCGCTGTGGCCACTGGGGAAAACTTGGCATGGTCTTTACCTGCATACGGGAAAGAAAAGTGTCCAATAAGCTCCAAATTGTGATGGTCAGTCGTACACATACTTTTAACCAGTTAGTGAATAACAATACCCTTTTTAAATAAAACAATATTCATATTTTCTGAAAAGCAGGAACATATAAAAAAAGAATCAATGATTCCACATTAAAAAAATACCCACAATAATAAATACCCACCAAAATATGCACAAAATCCTCAGAGGAAATTGTTTTGTTGATTTATTTCTTGTAATTGATCACAATAGCATTAACTGTCATATTGCTCAACCCCATTTATAAAAAATGCTAGCTTTACTTAATAAAGCTCAGTTATTCACCTATTCCTCTTGTCCTGGCCAAAGCTGTGCCAAGAGGATGTCTCCAAGCACAGGACCAATCTTAGCATTAGCAAATACATCAGCCTGGTTTTCAATAGGTACCCATAGAGTTTTTACAAGTCCATGTTTAATCTATTAAACAGTAAAAAACTTCTTGATACACTCAGACGTGAGCAAAAACAAACAATGTTTTCCCTCTTTTGTCCTGTGTTTTGATATTTATGAATCCCAATACAATATTTTCAGTCTCTTTTAGATATATTTCTTTATACGTTTTATATATACTGTATGTCACAGGCACTAAAAGTTACTGCAAGAATAATAGTTATATAATATGACAAATCTGAAAAATGTTGTTGGCCTGGAAATGGTGGTATGGAATCATAGTCTTTTATGGGAGAGCACTTTTTCTTTTTCCCATTTTTCTTAAGTACTGTGTTAAGTTACTATGTTAAGTACTTTTAGTGACATTTATGGTATTATAACATGTAATAAATAAACCCATCCCTCTCAACATCATGTAATTGCCACTGACTGACTACACTTACACACTTATAGATTGTAACATTGAGCAAAGACATTCTTTTACCTTGTGATTTACATACAAATAAAAAACAAATAAAAAAAAGAACTAATAAAAGTTTTGGATTTTTTTTTAAATTTTGGCTCTCAGCCTTCCACAAACATTACACATTTGGCCTTCCTTGGTGCCCACGGTTTACAGATTAACTGTAGACATAACCTGTAAATTGTCTGCACCCATGTCTTATGAATTATGTCTACAATTAATGCCCAAAGAAATAATTATACCGACTTTTCAACAATAACAGACTCGACTTGACTTTATTTTAAAGTGAACATGAAGGATAAACTCACAGGTAGAGAATGGGGGTGGGTGGTGATGCACTGAGGGTACAGAACACCCTGCCAAACACTGTTACCTGAGGAAGGCAAATTCTCAGTTCAGTGCCCAACCAGAAGCTCTACATAATTTAGTCCATCAAGTGCAATCACTAGATTAACCATTAATTAAATTGTGTAAGACGAGTAAATATCACAACATCTGTGTCTAATTCATTAAAAAATAATTAGGTTTAAAGGATTGCCTTTCATAAACAGTGCAATCACACACTAGAGCCAAATGAGAAGGAATCAGTTGTGAAGGATAACAAGATGCAGACTATGACAGAACTGACTGTACTAAAAGACTCCATTGCTATGTAACTATGAAATGAGGCTCTCTGGAAGAAAACAAGTAAGCTCTTGACCATCAGCTTGTTTTTCCATTTATCGCCACACTCGTATGTGTTTGAGTGCACCAGTTCTTGGTGGGTATCCATACTTATAAATATACGTCACAAATCTTTGCTACACCCTAAAATAAAGGTGACACAAAGTATTCTTTAAGCAATAGCAAAAATGAGTACTTTTGGTTCCCTGGAGAACCCTGTTTGTAGAGATTCGAGTGTGAAGCACCATTTATAAGTATAAATAAAATGTATGTACCATTTTTTCTTCAGACAATCATAATATTAAATAGAGGTTCTTAAAACTTTGACTTTCTTCCCACTCCCTAGATTCCAATTGTCTTATAAATTAGATCATTTATTACCATGGAAATTAAAAGTGGCATTACACAAAAAAAAACCATTTCAGCAGCTCCCCCATAATAGAAAGTGCATTACTTGGGAGGAGCTTTATTACATTTAGATTTATGGCATTTAGCAGGCGCTTTTACCCAAAGCAACTTCAATTCTCTAACTACAGGGGACAGTCTCCCTGGAGCAACTTAGGGTTAAAAGTGTTGCTCAGGAACCCAGTGGCTCAGTGGTTTGCTGAAGGTAGGACACGAACCCATGACCTCTTAGTCTGGAAGCAAGTATCCTACCAACTGAGCCCCTTTCTGTTACAACAATGTTCTCTTAACATTAGCTTTCTCGCTTGCTTGTTGGTGTTCAACCTGCATTGGTGACTTTAATCACACAGGTGACCCATAAGACAAGGATACACAAACAGCACGAAAGAAACATGACAGAGGAACTAATGCATACCTGTCAAGTTTTGGATTTGAAAATAAGGGAAATTTTCCGGCGCCCGCCGCAGGCAGTCTCGCCACCGAGTGCCACCGAAATTACTATATACATTTGCAATCTTATTATGGTAGGACACCACTTAGCTGGGAAAATGTGTCTAACGTGGTTATTATTTTCTTATTGGGAATACAATTCAATAATTCTGCTCCTATTAAGTGTAG
>JBBPCW010000147.1:15193687-15209425 GCA_037974425.1 Phenacogrammus interruptus
TCGATTTAGTATCGATACCACGGTATTAGATCCTAGTATCGTACCGAAGTCAAAATTGTGGTATCGAGCCATCCCTACTGTAGTATGTTACAGTGCACTTAATACAGTATATATAATTGACAAGGTTAATTAGTGTTTCAATATGTACCTTAAATAGATATTTTTTAGCTTTATGGATGTCTACTTGTTCTTTGATTTGCCTTTTTCTTTCAACCACTTTTTCATCATACAGTAATTAATACAGCATGTGTCTGAATAAATGTACTTTTTACATGAGATCTGTCACTGTATGGTTTTGTGTGCTCTGTTTTTGGTAAAAAAAAATTTTATAGGCCAATCTTGAGTAAGTTTCTTTCTGTAAATGTTTAATTTGAACAAATACTTTTATTGTTTACAGAGGCCTGGTGTTCGATACAATGTATGGCAATCTTCTGAAAGTAGATGCTTATGGCAACATACTGGTGTGTGCCCATGGTTTTAACTTCATGCGTGGGTGAGTAACAGCGATTTTTAAGCTTGTATGCTTTATCTGTTCATATTTGTACCCAACAAAACATTGCATGACTTTTCAATATGGGCATTTGTCAATCTATATACTAACAATATTGTGTTTAAATATCTGAGATATTGCTTTTTTTTTTTTCTTTTTCTCCCTTTTCATTTGAGCTAGGCCAGAGATTAGAGAACTATATCCAAACAAGTTCATCCAGCGTGGGGATACAGAGCGATTCTATATCCTTAATACACTTTTCAACCTCCCTGGTAAGGGGTTTTATCTTAGATATATGCGCTAACAGAATTATCAAGGGTAGCGGTTATTGACACATAATCACCCAATTAGATACTCTGACTATGTTATGCAACTTTTTTACTCACTGTATTTTATTTTCCTCAGAGACCTACCTCTTTGCTTGCTTGGTTGATTTTTTCACCAACTGTTCCAGATATACTAGGTTTGTTTATATCCTTATTTTCAAGCCTGATGCTTAATCGTTACATCAGTTTTTCAGGTTCTTAGTCATTTTATGATGATTGACCATTTTGTTTGTATTGATCCCCATAGCTGCGAAACTGGATTTAAAGATGGAGATCTCTTCATGTCCTTCAAAAGCATGTTCCAGGATGTCCGGGATGCTGTAGACTGGGTTCATTTCAAGGCAAGGAAACCGAACAAAAACAACAAAAACAGTTATTTTTGCTAGAACTGACCTTACATGTACCACAGCAATGTACTGGACATGTATTTCTTTTGTCTCATTTCATAGGGGTCACTAAAAGAGAAAACGGTTGAAAACCTAGAGAAGTATGTTGTGAAAGATGTGAGTAAACACACTTTCTGTAATTTTTAACACACATTACTCAAGGCTGTGCTGTGGAGCCATGTTTGTTTTCAGTAATGTTGTATATTTGCTGTATGTCTGATTTCACCCCTCTCTCTCCAAACAAGGCCAAGCTGCCGCTTCTTCTCAGTCGCATGAATGAAGTTGCCAAAGTGTTCCTGGCCACTAACAGTGACTTCAAGTACACTGATGTAAGGCATATACATAGTTTAGACAGCACTTTTTTATACTATTAGACCCTCAGCACTTACTTTGTCTTATTTTAAGGCTAGGTTTTGAACATGAATCAGCTAAAAATGTGTTCTAATATTATATGAGATTTTTATGTGATCATTTAGTGTTATGTGAAAATTGATACTGTATTGCAAACGTAGTCCAGATATTTTGCAACCTTGATAACTCAAAAATGCTCTTTACTGTTTTCTTTTAGAAAATCATGACATACTTGTTTGACTTCCCTCATGGTCCCAAAGTAAGTGTCACTATTATTTTTATTAAAAGTGTGTATACTGTTCATAAAAGCATGTATATGGTTGAAAATGAAGGCAGCAAATGTACATAGCAATTCCGCATCATGTATCACATGCACAGATCAACAACAACATTAAAACCCCTGACAGGTGAAATGAATAGTACTTGTTACAGTGGCACTTGTCAAGGGTTGGGAGATATTAGGAAGGAAATAAACAGTCTGTTCTTGAAGGTGATGGAAGCAAGAAAATAGGCAAGAGTAAGGATCTGAGTGACTTAAAAAGGGCCAAATTGTGAAGTTTTTATAGACAGGGTCTGAGCATTTCCAAAAACAGCAGGTGTGGTGGTCCTGGTATGCAGTGATACCCACCAAAAATAATCTGATAAAGGATAATCATTAAACCAGCAACAGGGTCCTCAGTAAGGAGTAAAGACAGAAAAGATACTGTGGCATGAAATTATTTCAGTATGTAGAAAATTGGAACTACGGTTCAGCTTCCTGACCCAAACCCAATGGGGCCTGTAAAAATAGCAGTTTCAGACTGAAACCTGGACCTTTGCCGACACACTGGTTTAGGTGGATCTTGAAGCTGCGAGTACAGGTCAAGTTCGGTCTTCAGTGTAATACCTGTGCAGACCTGCCGAGAATGTAGTTGAGCAAATAAGACAAGGTGTCAAATCTTTTCCAGGTGGGCACACCTCATCGGCCTTGGCAGTCCTATTTTGACCTCATCCTGGTTGATGCTAGGAAGCCTCTGTTTTTTGGGGAGGGCACAGTCCTGAGACAGGTGGATACGGTATGTTACACACAGCAAACCACCTTTCAGCGGTTTATCAGAAGTTTGCCTATGTTCCTATGAGTACATGAATACGATGATTGATGTATTTGTTTTTACAGACAACTGGGAGGCTGAAGATTGGAACCTACACAGGGCCATTGCAGCATGGCATTGTGTATTCTGGTGGTAAGTGTAGTCACTTTTAGTTACCCATCTCACCCAATGAGGGCTCAGCCATCTCACCCAATGAGACCCAATTATCTAGGGCTCAGACCAGGGTTGTCCAAGCTTTTGTCTTGGGGGACTGAGATGCAATGTTTGTGATGGGCTGAAGGTAATAGAGAAAATTAGTTGCTTTCATGTCTAAGTTAAAATGCATAACAGTTCACTATATATTGCACTATAATACTTCAAACATTATCCATACTTTTTGTTTGTTTTCTCATTGGGTGAGATGGTGGCTTTCTGGTAGCCTAAGCAAGCATCCTTGTGGGCCAGCATTATACAGCTCCAATCTGTACAAAGCATCAGGCATCTAGATTCATTTCTCATTTGTAGTTGCTGATTGCTGTTTTTATGTGCTGGAACATATTTGCACTTATTTTTGATATTTGGTTGTTTGAGAGATATTTTTTGAAAATTGATAGGACATTTAAATGTATACCCATAATGTGAGCATGTTTCTTTCTATAGGTTCTTCAGACATTGTGTGTGATCTACTGGGGGCGAAAGGGAAGGACATCTTGTACATCGGGGACCACATTTTTGGAGACATCCTCAAGTCTAAGAAACGTCAGGGTTGGAGAACATTCCTGGTGATTCCTGAGCTCGCTCAAGAGCTGCATGTGTGGACTGACAAGAGCTGTAAGCATCAGTCCATTTCTTGGGGAAGAGTAGTGTATAAAGGCTTGACATAGCATATGATTCTTTTTTTTTTTTCTTCAAATTATACCAAAGAATCGCCCCACTATATGATAAGAATGGAGGTGGCAGTGTCACCACCATATGTGATCTTAAAATTTTGATAACACAATTTATTTGAACACTGACAGGCCTTGAATTATAAATGTGTTTCTAACAAAACTCCTATGAGAGACTGAAGACCAAAGCCAGCAGTGTTGTTCAGGCTGGTCATCCTGCTCTCTCTTACAGCTCTGTTTGAGGAACTGCAAAGTCTGGATATTTTCCTGGCAGAGCTCTACAAGTAAGTATTGACTAGTGTGTGTGTGTCTTTGTGTGTGTGTGTCATTTAGAGACTAAGAGAACCCAAGCCACTTAACATGCAGTTAAGAGAGTGTGCATTCCTTTCTATTTTAAGTGGAGCAACTTGCTACCTCTTTCACATTTTACTTGTCTTTTCGTGTTCCTCTTCTCTGTACTATTGCTTCACTCTTGCACAGTCTTACCCCTCATCTCTCTACTTCTCTACCCTGTTCTCCATTCTCTTTTTTTCTCTTTACAGGCATCTGGACAGCAGCAGTAATGAAAGACCTGACATCACTTCCCTTCAGAGGAGGATTAAGGTTATAGACACTCTGCTCCTTATCCAGATCTAAAAAGGCCTTTAGTGACAGACATTTTTTAGTTTGAGTTCTGTTTAGTGTACTTCATTTATCTTCTGTCTGATTTTTTCAGAAAGTTACCCACGACATGGACATGTGTTATGGGATGATGGGTAGTCTGTTCCGTAGTGGGTCTAGACAGACACTCTTTGCATCGCAGGTGATGCGCTACGCTGACCTTTATGCTGCTTCCTTCATCAACCTGCTGTACTATCCCTTCAGCTACCTGTTCAGAGCAGCTCATGTTCTGGTGAGTTTAGATCACTCTAGATTGTTGTATAAGTGTATGGATGAAGGATATATGAGCGTGTGTGTTTTTGTGTGTGTAAATCATGTGCGATATCCCCCCCCCCCCCAGATGCCTCATGAGTCCACTGTTGAACACACTCATGTGGATATCAATGACACAGAGTCACCTATGGCAACACGGAATCGGCACTCCGTGGACTTCAGAGACTACGAGTTTAAGAGGCACCAGTTGACTCGCTCCATCAGTGAGATTCAGCCTCCTAACCTGTTCCCTCAGACTCCACAGGAGATCACACACTGCCATGATGAGGATGATGATGAGGAGGAGGAAGAAGAAGAAGAAGAAGAGGAGGAAGAATAGAGCGACGGTAGAATTAGCAACCAGTGAGTGTCCTCTAGAAATACGGTTACCGGGTTAGAATCAGTACATTCATCATAGCATTTATTATCCACAGATCAACTTTATTCTTGGATAATGTGAAAATAATATATTTTTTTCCATTGTCTATTCCAAATCTGATTATATTTGTAGAACTTTAATGGTGCCTTCTGTTGTTTTGGCTTTGTTTGTAAGTGAGATTCACTCCGAAAGCTGAGTGGATGCTTCACAGACCAAACTCATTTATCGCCTCACATGAGAAGGCAGAGTTTATTTGCAGAGTCAGTAATTTATGACAACACATTACAAATGGTCCAGTTTGTGCAAATTTCATTTTTTGTAACCGGTTACCATGTCATTTGCATGATATTGAGGGAGCAAATACAGTATTTGCCTTATAGGGCTGGCATTTTCAGCAGAGCTTTTGAAAGCGGCATGCAACACCATTCCATGTGGTGGGTGAAACTGTTTGGAGCTTTTTGGAATTAAACCTTACTGCATGTTGAGAACTGTGTAATATGCCTAAATCTAACACAGTCAGCCAAAGTGTTCTGTGACCAGGGTTGTCAGATCTCCTATTGCAAATCGTTGAAAACATGCTTTGTGCAATTGAGCTGCTAGTACTCCTTTCAAGTTTAAAATTAAGTATGCGTACAACGGTTTATTTTTCATGTGTCCTATGAGTTTTTTGAAAAGTTTGTTATTGTTTTGTTGTTATTGATGACTGCCATATTCTATGCCTTTACTGAGCAGCAGCCATAATTACTTTTTGAAAAATGCTTGGATTACTCAGCAACTGCGCTTAGCAAAACAATAAGAATTTGGGCTACAGTGAATCTGGGCTTCTGTTTTATACATCATGCCTTAGTCATGCACGGTACAGTGGAAGAGTTGCTCAGTTGCTGGAATCTGCAATCTACGTCTTTTTGAGTGTGTCAAAACACTGGATTTTTGGTTTTTTTCAGTCAAGGTTTCAATTTTGAACTGAAAAATGCTGCCTGAATACTGAATCTGGTGCCACTAAGTGTTATAGAGCTGATCAGAATGATCAGAAGTTTTTTTCCAGAACTTTCATTGTTCTGATTAAAAGCTGGTAATATACTGTAATGTGGACCAAACTAGACGGAATTGGACTGTAATCATTTAACGGCTGCTGGCTGTTGTGCTTGATTAGAGAATATAGACTTTGTTTTACAACTCAGACCCTGTGCCTCATGTCATGCGTCCCTTTTTTGGCCCTTGCGCCACAGGATACTGCTTGATCCGTATTTATCAAATATATGCAGATGTGAAACATGCTGGAATGACAACAGGGTGAAGTATTAGGTGAGCAATACGCATTGTTTGCATTTACTTTGGAATGAAAATTCTTTGAACAAACGGGATCTTGAATTGCTGTAACTGTTGCTTTGATATGTCGACTTGCTGTATACATGTACTGTTTGTATCCAGCAACATATGCATGTTTTTCTATATACTGTCAAACAATATCAGTATTCCTGAATATGGAAAGTTAATTTTGCTAAACTTTGGATGGTTTGATCTAATAGGTGGCTTTGTTTTTACATCTGTGTGCAGGTTTATCAGTCATACTGGCTTGGAAGTCGAGAAATGTGTATCTGTAGGTTTTTTTTGGTTGTATATGTGGAAAACATTGACTCACCTTTGGTTTCATGAGTCACAGAGGTTGCTTTAACCCAGAAAAACTTTTTTTTAAACATATGCAAGTGCTTTTTTCTTGTTTAAGAAGTGTGACTGCTTTATCGCATAAAGCAAGTGCTTGTGTGTGTTGTTTCTCAGCATTTTATGTTTTCTACAAATGTAACCTGTATTTGTGTGATGTTTTCAGTGGATATGCTGAGATTGATTTCATTTAGTGTTTTGTGCCTCCACAATCAGCCATGTCCTGTCACACCCAATCCACTGAGCACAGCCTGCTTTCAGCAGAGGTTTAAGACTTCATTTCAAGACAGCACTTTCACCTCAACAGCTGAAAGAACCTTTGTGTTTTCATTTGCATGTTTCAAATGCAAATCAATCATATGACTACCTAGTTTGTGCAACAGCCTCCCTTAATTCCAGTGTAAAATTATGTCTGATCTAGTGCAGTCATGACTACACAATTACAAGCTTCATATTATTTGAGTGATTGTTTCATATTAATTAACGAGGACAGATTTAAAGCATGTGTGAGATTCCTTGAAATAAAAATGATGTGGGAGATTATGTTGGTAATGTGTCTAAGGTGTCTCTAAGACGGTTCAGTTTTTGATCTTTTAGAATCTGGATATAAATACAATATGACTGTGATTTGAGAGCGATTGAGTTTACAAGGCTAAATGGGAGAACCATATTCAAAACGGTTAAGTGGTTTCCTCAAATGATGGATCACATTTTTGCCTGTTACTTTTTAATTATTTTTGTTTTGCAGTTATTATAATTTGCCTACTTTTAATTTTCCACAAGTGAAGGGAAGATATGTCATTGGTAACGTATATAATCTGTAACCTTACTGTATAAATAAAGACTATTTTGTCCTAGGTGATCTGACTGCTGCTTTGTTTCAGACACTTAAAAATGAATGTGCCAAAAATGGTTCTTTGGAGCAGAGAAAAACCTTTTTGGGTACTAGGGGAATGTTTCAGTTGGCCTCTAACTGGCCCCCAGGGGCCCTCATATGGTCTATGTTTTTCCTCAGTTTATGTGTTGTGAATTGGGTTGGAGATATGGCCTGGCTGGGGGTCCCTGAGGAATGGTTTGAGGACCACTGCGTTAAAGAAAAACATTTTTGAACATGAGTGTGAAGAACCTTCTTTAAATCTGAAGAACTTCCTTGATATAAGGTTCTATAAAAACCTGCCTTTTTACTTGAAAGGAGGCTTGGGGATCCTTTATTTGTAAAGACTAATGCAGAGATTGTGTGTTTCTATGCTGAATGCATTATTGTCTTGGTATGAGACGAATTTGTATGCTGTATCCCCACCTGGTGGCCCCTCGACCAACCCTTCAACCTTTACAATCAAAAACTTTATAAAGGGTTTTATAAGAGCAGAATTTTTTTTTAAAAATGCTAAACAAATGCACCAATCAAGCAGTTGTCAAAACAGTCCTTTTATAATAGTAACATTCAGCTTCATATATATATATATATATTCTTTCTTGTTGATGGTAAGTATAAAATACAACTCTCTTTTCTCAATGACTTTATAGCTTTTCTGTAGACATTCAAGATTCTGAGTAGCAGCATTATATAATGGACTCGAACAATATGTTTGAGCACCACATTTCTGAAAAAATTCCTCTGTTCTGTCAAAGGCGGGTCATGACAAATAAATGTACATTTGTAGAACATAACATTTCCCTCTGAGAAAATATGATCATTCCTTGCACAGTATGAAATGGACTAGAATATGTTGTTAGAGCTCCATGACAGGACTGCTCAGTGATGCTTCTACAATTCATAGTTCACTCCTGTAGTTTCAGCATTCAACATTTCATCAGTAAGTAAAACTATTTCATTCCAGAAAGTGCCCGGTTCCACTATATTATCCATCATAATGGATCTGAAACACTTCTCGGCCCTGGTCCTCTGCCATCCACTGGTTAAATTTCTGTTTCCTGTTTCCAAGAGCACTTAAGAGAGTTTGTTGTTTTGTAAGTGATATATTTTCCTGATTGTCCCTGCACAACCGATCCGCTATTGCACTGACAGCTACATAAATAATTAGGACTGAGGGCCCAGCTGTATCCCATGAGACTGCATTAAAGAACTCTTCAAACAGAAGCCCTTGAAGATTTAAACCACTTACAGTGGAATGAACTGAAATATTGAACGATATTTCAAGGAGAAAAAAAACATGCATCTGAAATACTTTCCCAGTTGAGGCACAGACAAATATTAATAAATATATGCATCATTTTTCTTTTTGAGAAAATAATATAAGCAGTTCCATGATGAGTTCAGCAAGGACTCGCGATTTTGGGAAGATTTTAAAATGTGACATGAAGCAAGAACGTCACACGTCTGCCATTCTGGAGCTCTCGGTCAATGCCTGTTATTCTAAATGCAACATAAACATGCTAGAATTGTTTCAAACCAAAAACAAATTCGCAACAAGATTTGAAACATATGAACGCACTTCAAATAAAATGCTCATTGTTAACAAAAATGGTCCAATTTTCTTACAAAAACTGCAGTTCAGTTTGAGATACACATATACTGCATCTACTCAGTGTAAAATATGATAATGTACCTCAGATTTCAAAAGTGAAGTAAAAAATAAAGTACATGGAAAAATGCCCTCACATGTAAACATACTGAATGTTTTTGTACTGAAAATACTTTACATAGCACATCTGTACATGTGTAAGACACAGCCTTTGCACTGAGAATCTGTGAGGGAGGATATTTGCTGTTTTCTTAAACCTGACATCTGATGATGGGCTGAACGGTTCTGTCAGAGCTATAAGCTGGATATTATTACGTTCAAAACAAAACAGCACATCTTTAACACTGGAGGGCTGATCATGCTTGGATACTCTGTCCTTTCTTCCATCTTTGGTTGGGAAACTCTTCAGTTTTAGACTGAGGAGCCTCTTTATCTCCATGGCTGACTACTGTGGAAAGGCTTGGAGTTTTGGCCACTATGTGGAAAATGCATAGGGCTTTGCAATAGATATGAAGACACCTGATTCTGAGGGTGGCTACCTGCATCTGAAGACGACCTACCAACAATTGTATTTGAACCTTCATTAGCATTGATGCATTCTGTCTAACTAGCATAACTGAAGGTCTTTTTCAGCTCCTTGTATGTACATTTATAAGTCATAAAAATACTCAATACTCCCTTCCAGGCTTGAATCATCTAAAAGTGTCAGGAAGTAAATATGTAACACGAGCAATGTGGACTGAGGCAGGAACACTGGTCTTGATACACTGTGGTCAGTCTCCCTGATTTCACTGAATATTTCAGTAATCTGCTCGAAACCCTAAAAACACATGTAATTAAAAAAGACGTTACACATTTAAATAGTTTCCCTAAAGCTGTTATCCTTTCTTGCAAATACTGTATGACTAGACGCATTTCTCTTTAAATATAAATTCAAAAAATTAATTCCAACAACTATCATGTTAATTATTCTTGCCATGCCTATTTACTTCCACATAGTTCAGAGCACTCATAGCTTTTGTTCTACCCAAAGAACCGAGGTAAGAAAAACTTTGATCAGTGCCAAATTAGGCTTGAAATTCTTGTTCTGTTTAGAGATTATATGGGCCCACTCTTGGAAGCTTCTGTTCACCCAGAATGTGTATCACAGGCTGATGAAACCTAACATGAACACTGCACTGCATTTTCCTTTTCCCTGCCCACCTCCTGCAGAAGCAACCGACTCAAATGCTTCTCCATTGCTGCATGTGAGTGTGTTTTGAACAGAATGTGACTCAGTGAGAACAAAGAGGGTTGTCATTACTAGTTCTGCCAGTCCTTGTGTTAGCACGTCCCGCGGTGTTGAGTGGTGTTTTACTGTGTTCCCTCTGTCCCTTGAAAAATCTGTGATAAAAAGTAAAAAACCAGAGGTTCACCGTATCCCAGAGAAGCTGCCCTGTGAAAGCTTCCCAACTGCTCAGAGGAAAAATTGTAGAGTAGAGATCTTGGATTTCCTTTAGACAGCTCCATCGCTGTGTGAATTGTGGTTGGGTTTGTTTGAACTGGTGGAGTTCTGCTGTTGGATCAGCAGCGAGGTGGACTCTCCATCTGGGTGTTCAGTCAGAGCCAGGTCTATCTTAGTGAACTCACTGTCAGTAGACTGTGGGGTCTTGTCCATGCGGGACGCCATGAGGGCGTTCTGATACTGCTGCCGGGTCACCTGCCATATTAAACAGAATCCAAGTCATTTCTAATCAGACATCGCTGTTCAGTTATTTTGTATGCTACTGAAGTGCAAACTTTAGTTCCTCTTTGAGTTTCTAAAACAGAGTATCAGGATCATAACAGTATATTAGGGGCACCAGTGGGTCCAGTGATTTAAGGGGTCCAATCCAGGGCCCATCATGCTATAGGCCCATAAGCAACTGCCCTATTTGCACTCTCCAGTAGTAAATTTAACACTTAACCTGAAGCTTTCCCTGATGTTTGTATCTCAATCAGAAACATTCGCCAAATAGGAGGAACTGGTCATTTCAAACCTTGATGTAGAGCAAGTCAGAGGTTGCTCGAACAGAGTAGTCTGGCACATAGATCTGCAGGAAGGCATTGAGCTGGTTGTTGCTGCTGCCCAGGGTTGGGGTGAGGGCTTCCAAGCGGTCGTTGCGGTTCAAAGAGTCCGAGTGGTTGAGTCCAAAAGGTCGCGGAGGTGACTTATTCTCTGTGTAGCAAACAGAAAGTTGTAAGGTCATCTGTTGGTGATGGTGTAAACAACCAGTGCAGATGGTTATCATCAAGTCCTTCAGACGTCTTTGGTATGAAGACCACTGTCAGATGGAGGTATCTTCACGTCACCCTTGTGTCCTAATGGTGTTCTAGTGGCGTTTGGGCAAATTTTGCTTCGATTTCAACTTTTGGATCGTCTCGTCAATAAACATACAGGACCGGTTTTAAATATACACTTGTACGGAGTTAGCACTAGCTCAGACTTGAAGTAAATTTTGGATTTAGTAAAATCCAAATTTGGTGCAATTTCAGAAAAAAAATGAGCAGGGAATGAGGGGAATTTTTAAGGGAAGAGTGTTTACTCAAATAAGATTTTCATTTTTCACTACGTAAAGAAATAGTTCAAGAAGAGTCTTCAGGGAACCATTAGAGCAGCAGACATTCCATTGGAATGTATATAATCCTACTATCCCAGACACAGATTTCCATTAAATGTATTAGATAAACAGCTACTACAGCTAAAAGAAAAAAAAGCAAATGTGTGGGATTAAAAGCTTCAATTGATAGTCTAATGAATTCTAATTCTTTAGACTTTTAATAAGGAGTTCCAATCATAATTGATCCTCTTTCCAAGAACTCTTAAAACTCTAAGGAGATTTCTGGAGTTGAGCTGAGTAAAAAAAACATTTTGCTAATTGGTTTTATTAGAACCAATGATATTATAAAAAGATTATAAAAAGGTATTTCTAATCTTGTGTATGCAATGAGTTCAGATGTTAAAGGACGGGTGTTTACCTGGAGATCCCGCAAGAGACTCTGCCCTGCTCACAACGAACGTTCGAGACAAGGAGAGAGGAACTAGAGAATAAACAAGGAAATAAAGAAAGAAAGGAAGGAAGAAAGACAATAAAAGTGAGAATTGAAGGAATCAGTCCCCTATGGAGCAGTGGATATTTACCAGCAGGGGAGTGCAGGGCACAACCTGGCATCAGGTAAAATGTAACACGAACTTTAAACATCTCTCGTCTTCTCATATCTGATAGACATTATTTGAAGATTCACCCTGGAGACTAAACCAAGCTGCCCAAGATAAACAAAGACAGATATTTATATCCCCACATAGAAATTCAAAACAGTTGATTATTTAAAAAAAATACTCAGATTCACCACAAATCAATCAATAAAAAATGTACTGCTGTCATGCTTGTGTATGTTTTTATACTCCCACTTTCCACTGGTCCTATTTATTTTGTTGCATTGATTTGATGATTAGGACGCTACTGTGGTTCAAACAACAAAGTTGTGCTGTATTGCTCCACCAACTTAGCAATCAACAACTTCAAATCAGCCTGACATTGGGGTACAATGATTTATAAGTAAGGTATTATTGTTAAAGAAAACAGTATGCGTTGGGTTGTGCCCCACTCTCTCCTGCATCATTTGCAATTTAAAAAGACCAGCATATTACTGATAGGTCTGGAAAACTGGTGATTGGCAGTAAACGTGCACAATTGTTATCCCAGATAATCATAAAAGAACATCCCATAGGAGTAAATAAGAGGTACCAGGGAATCAGACCTCAGTGCACTCACTGAAAATGGTCAAAGCTAATTATTCTATCAAGCCCAGGCTCTAGCAGGGCCGTGGCTATAAGCTCAGCACTGACAGTACAAATGAATCTAAGATCAGCTGACTCAGGTGTCAGCAGGAATGAATGGCAGGTGTAGGAAACTGTGTCTAAAACTGTCAGGCAGAAGGCTTTCCAGAAGAAGTGAGGAGTCAGCACCACCTCAGTCAGGGGTGCTGCTTGTTTTGTGTGTTTGTGTTTTTCCATTGCACAGACCTGGGGAAGATGTTAAAGCCAACATCCCATAATAGGAAAAGGGCCCTGCTTTAAACTTCATCCCTTCCTTGCCAGCCTCGACCTCCACCTTCCCCTGAGAATGAACAGGAAGTCAAACTTAGTGAATTAAAGTACAAAGAGGCTTACCTCTTAGTAGGTGAGAGCTATTAGACAGCTATGAGTAAAAAAGAATTCATATCAACTTTCATTATGCTTTACTAATAGATGGTGATAAGAGCAGCTCCTTTGAATGTGTTTGCTGTTTAGAATAATAGTGGTCCTAACTAAATGTTTCTCCTCTGATATTCAGAGCTCAGGGGTTAGTGAAGTGTACAATCCATTGAGTTCTACAGTTAATCTGCCCACATACTACATATTCTGTGTCATATTCTACATTACATGGCCTGTAGAAAGCACTCTGGACAACTTGACTGAGCACATGCAGAACACTTTCCTAAACATTGTTAACTTTTCTCCACTATAAAAGAATTGGTCTGATCCAAACATGGTCTGTAGCGTTATGTTGGGACAATTTCTGGAAAGCATGTAATATCAAGGGTTTTCCCGTCTTCCGATAAAGTTACAGTATTATAGAATAGTTGCTGGCATCATTTCTAATATACTTGCATAATTTCTTTTGTAATTCTTGATTATGTGCCCACTTTGTGCTAGTAACAACGGTCTTATCCGGTAAGGACTACTCTAGTCTACTAGCTACGTTACGAAGTCCAGGACATGATGATTAATGTGGAAGTCTGTGTTAACTTATGGTCACCAACTTAGCCAGACAACAATATGTGACGGTCGCCTCGCCCTCCTCCCATGTTTTCCGTTCCTGAATATTAGTCTCTTTTATTATTTCGTTTGGTTTAGTCATGTCTCCGGTGTCCTGTTCCCGTTCTGCTTTCGTTTCGTCTCTGTGTCTGCGTCTGTTTCAGTTTCCCCTTATGTCAGTACACTTTCTTTTCTTCCGTGTTTTCCCCGTGCACTCCTTCCTCCCTATCTAGTCAGCACGTCCCATTTGTACCACGTCCCTTTATCATTAGTTTCACGTGTCTCTCATTTGTTCCGTTTATTTAAAGCCCAGCCTGACCCCTGTTTCTTTGTGTCTGAATTTGTTATCCCTTGTGTGTGTGAGTTCTTGGTCTGTTTTCCTGTGTCTAAATTGATGTATACCGTTTCTTGTTTTTCCTTTGCTTTGCAGGCTCGTGCTCCTCTCTAGTTGGCTCTGTGTTTGCGCGCTGAGCATTTCTGTATCTCGTACGTGCTCAAAGGCACGCAGGTCTCTGTGACATGTTTCTCTCGCCGGATTGTGAGAGAGGTTTCTGGTTTCTGTTTTCGTTTTGTTGTAAAGGTCCTGATCCTGATTTGGTTTTCTGGTTTTTGTTTCTGGTTTGTTTTTCGCCTTTTAAGTCGGGGTTTTTTGTTTCATTGTTGTTGTTTTGTCTGTCTGTTTATTTTCTAAATCTGTATTGTTCCTGGTTTTCTAGTGTTCGTGTCTGGTTTTTGTATTTTGTTTTGTTTATATTAAACCTCTGTTTCCCTTATTATATTGCCGTTGCATCCTCCCCTTTTCCTACCTCACGCACGTCATGACACAAGAACTGATTTAGCACTGAGGAGTAGACCATATATATATAGCGAAAATATGTAGAGAAAAAATACATATAATCTCATTAAAAAGAATTTATCAGTGAATTACTATTAGAAAAATAAAGTTTCCCCTCTACCCTTTCTGTCATCTACATGAATTAAATTCAGATACAATAATCCCACACTAGATTCCATTAAATGATACAGAATGGTGTGGTGTGCAGACCTGTAGGATGAGGATGAAGTAATCCACAGCCTTGTTACGATGGAAGAGATAGTGCTCTAACATTTTCTTGTTCTTTTCATCATATTTGAGTTCTTGAATGACGTTGGGATGTTTGAGCAAGCGCAGAAGGATCTTTTCTGACATTTGAGCAGGACCAAACGGCTCTACCTCTAGATGAGAAAAAGAGAAAGGAAGAAGAGAAGTGACAAACATAAATCAACCAATATGTGAGTGTTTTCCTATTTAAGGGCACACACGCATCAGATATTTGTACCAGTGGCAAGGAAACGCAGGGTAGCCAGCAGAAGCTGCGGTGATATTTTGATCCCAAGATCGTGGTCTGTTGGCTTGAAAGCTGAGAAATCCTGCTTCCTCTCACGATGAGCTATCTTCTTTTTCGTCTTGTTGTCAGCTTTTAAAGAAAATAAGAAGTTCTCGTTAGAAAATCAACACATATTAATAGTATATTTAATCATGTTTCAAGCAGATGATCACACTAGAAGAGTCAAAGCTATAAGGACTTACTGTACAAATCAGTCTCATCCAGAATCTCAGACTTAATGATCTCCTCAATGACATCTTCTAATGTGACAATACCCAAAACCTCATAAAAAGGGTCTCCTTCACCTTCATTGTTCACCCTCTGGACAATAGCCAGATGGGATTTACCTGCCAAACCAAACAAATACATAAAAATACAAAAAAAGAAATATGTGATACATATGAAAATATATGTACACAGGGAATGTTGCACGCAGGTTTGAAGTTTGAAGTTGACTCGCTCAAAACTCTTTCTCACGTCCGTGATAGAGACGGTGGGAATGACGTCATGCAGTGCTGCCGGGGCCCGCTCTGGTGGGTGTGAGTTTGCGAGCTCGAAACGCGCATAGAACGCATTCAATTCGTTTGGGAGTGATGAGCTGTC
>JBBPCW010000147.1:15210763-15224327 GCA_037974425.1 Phenacogrammus interruptus
GTTGTTCTTGTTGTTATGGAAACGACAGGTCTCGGTACTCGCTTGTCATTGGTCAGCTGTCAAAAAGGTGCTTGACGTATTGCGTTCTTTTCAGAAAAGATTAACTTTTTTCAACTTGAAAAGACGCTCTGAGCTGCAGAAAAAGGCGGTGGCATTTAAAAAAAAGCACTCGGGTCTTTTTGAAGAAAAAAAAAAAAGCGGTTCACTCCATAGGGTTATCATGTAAAACAGCCGCTGACAGTTTGGAAAAAAAGAGTTTAGTTTTTATCCGTTTAATCGATTAATCGAAAAAATAATCGCCCAACTAATTGATAATCAAAATAATCGTTAGTTGCAGCCCTAATTAAATGTAAAATAAACTTTACAGAACATCTCTTTGCTCCGTCTCTCAAGTCTTAGTTAAAAAAACATTGAGGCTCCTATATTCAAATACATACAAAGTCAATCAGAAGTCACAGACTATACAAAAAATACCCTTTTAGCTGCATTAACACTGGATGAACACGTGCATTTCACGTAGGCCACTTTAGCTCATACAGTAAAGAACAAGTCCTGAATCCTCACATTAGTTTAATGTGCTTCTGATTATTTATTCATCAGTGGGTCTACATGTGCTGCTCATCAGGGACATTATGGAAAAACAGTATGTAGAATTCTAAGATGGTAATGTTCTGTAAGCAATTACCATTCACTGCATTCTTGGAAATACATTTTAAATAATAGACAAATATGTACAGTATCAAAGCTACAAATATAACCACACATAACTATTCAGAAGAAAATGATGGTGCAGGGACAATAAACTGGCCCATTGGAGAAAAGTAGCTGTCCCCTGCACTCTGGCACACGTAATGCATCTGTTGTCAGTAAACACAAGTTGGAAGGTATGCAGAGTCACGCAAACACAGAGAATGAAATGCTTATGTGGGTGATTATAAGTCCTTTACACGGGAGATGTGGGGCCTTCTAAGATAGGCTTTGTTGATGGACTCGAGTTTGACACTGTAGACCCCGCACATGCCAATTGTTACCCAAATCTGTTTAAGTCCATTTCCTGTCGGTCCACCACTTTTGGAATGTTGGACTGTTGTACAAGCCAGCCCACCAGTCCAACACAGCACAAACATCTGTACAAGTAATTAAATGTCAGCAAATAATACATTATATATTTAACATCATCCGTATTATCTGTATCGCTATTAGCTCTTTTGCAGTGTATTACAATGTAATAATATTACACAAAGTACTAACATCACGAAGATCACTCTAAAATAAAAATTTCTAACTGTTTCTTTGGACCTGGTGAAATGACAGCTGTGTGATGTTTAATCCTCATATTATATTCAAATTTACTAACATCTTTAATGCTTAGGGTCAATTTGACACCTCCAGAAATCTGCTGTAATTAAAAGCACTTCTCAAGTTACTTTTTCAACTACTGCTTTAAATAAAACATGTAGTATGCCCCCACCCCATCATGTGACCTATATACTGTCTACTGGAATGTAAATGTATCCAGATAGCACCATGAAATTAGGAAATTACTTAATATGAATAAAAAAGTATGTTAATTATTTATTTTGAGACAACAAATGTTGGATGGTGTCAACTTGGCCTCAAACATTAAAGTAGGGTTCAGATAGATCCAGTTACCAGCTCTCTACTATATAATGCCCTCCTGCAGCCCACTCCTTCTCTGACCTGAGCTAGCCATCATTATTTCAGTGATTCATGAAGCTTCAAAACATTGAAACAGGGAATCTTTGGTTGTGGTACTGTTAGAAAGAAATTCTATCATGGTTAAGTCTTCTTAAAGCAAGATGCATTGTTACACTTCAAGAAAATTTTTGATGTGTCTACTGCCAGGTAATGAATACTGTAATGTGCTGCACTTCCAATTTAAGGAAACAAATGCACATCAGTCATGTGTGGCCTAGTTAAAGGGAAATCTCACTGTTTTTTCAACATTTCTACATAATTCATAATAGTTTTTGATCTAAAATGACTTGCAGAGTCAGAATTGTTCACAGTGGTGGTGATAGGAACTGAATGTCTGAAGTGTTTATGCCTCTAAAAGGTTCCAGAGAAAGATTGCACAAAGTTGACATGTTATGTGATGCAATAGGTATGGATTTTGGAGTTTAGTCTAAAAAGAAGAGTTTGGTCTATAATTCAATCATAACGTAGAGGAACATGCAGTTCAAGTCTATTATTTCACTCTTTCACCTCTAGTGTATCATTATCAACAATCAAAATAATACTCAAACCATCTGTATGTTCATTTGTCAATTTAACAGTAAACAATAGCAGACCCCAGGTTCCTATCACCACCACTGCAAAAATTTTTTTTTTGCTGAACCACATCTGACTTTCACATTTTGAAAATAACCGCAGAAGATACTATGTGTTAAAAGTAAAATGCAGGAATCTAGCATCATTCATTAAATCTTGATAGATTACGATTACAGCAGTTTGAGCATGGTCAGCTGGCTTTGTAGAAATATGTTACTCGGCAGGTAAATTAGGTCCATTAATGCTATGCTTTTCCTACGTAATCCACTGTAGGCCAAAATCAAAACGAATTAAAGACACACTATTATTATTATAAATCTTCAAAATGAATAGCTTCAAGAAAGAAGTGCTGAAATGAGATCAATAAGTAACAACACACTGCAGGGCTGAAAGAATACTGCTAGACCGCACAACTAAAGAATCTATTCGGTTCCAAAGAAAAGCCTCCTGGAGGAACTCTCTCCAGCGTAGGCAGAGATCTGTCAAAGGCCAGAAACTTCAGAGAACACCAAAAGATTTAAAACATACATAAACAAGATTCCAGAGCTGAAAGACAGAACTGAATGAAGAGCAGCCTTTTATAAAATGTGGAATCTGTTGTGGAACTAATGACAAACTGTGATAAGTATCAGAGTAAAGGAAATGGAGTGTGCTGAGGGGACAAGAACTTCACTACTTATTCTGTGAAACACTGTAGGCACTGATACAATCTCATGTATGGCCTCTGCCCTAACTGGCTCATTTATGCTCATTAATGGCATGACTCCTGATATGAGTACTGACAGGAACAGCAGGGTAAATTCTTAAGTCCCCAGAAAAATGCCTTCTGCTCTGATGCAACCAAATCAGTCAAAATGAACTGGACAGTCCTTCATGACACACTGACCTGACCCGACACACTAACTGACCTAACACAGTAACATGACATTCTATTGTATATGTTAACTGGAAATGTGTAAACTGAAAATGATCATGCGAACAAAAGACCAATGTCTAAGGCCTTTCTAAACTGTCCATCCAACCATGGCTGCAACTATTTCTGAAAAGAAAAAAATATAGGTTTCACAATATATTTCAAGTACATGGTCACTTGAAATCCAAAGTGCCCAAATGCACAGAGCTCCTGCTGCAGTTGTGCCAGCCCTCCCAGCTTACCCCTCTCTGTTCATCAGGACAATAAAGCAGAGCAGCAACAGCTGGCCTGGATTTTTAAGAAAGAATGTCTATGTATATGCATGCATATAGGATCAAAAAGTGTCATTGTACCACTATTCCAAACAACACAACATTACTGTTCTTGTGAGAGGAGTCTAAAAAATTATTGTCTAGTCTTGTCAAGCAGAAATTAATATTCATGGATCTTTTATGAGTTAAGCTGAAGTTACTTTTACCTTTCTTGAACTCCTCTAACATGGCATCCAGCTTCGTGTCATTAAAGACAAAATGCAGTGGGTGGCTGTAGAACCTGGTGATGGTTTTCAGTGGGGTGCAGTCATCTGGATCCACAAACGCCAAGTCCTTCACGAACAGCAGGTCCACTATGTTACTTCTCTCTCCTTCAAACACAGGGATACGCGTGTAGCCACTCTCCATGATCTCAGACATGGTGTTGAAGTCTAAGATGGCATCAGCGGTGATCATGAAGCAGTCTCGGAGAGGGGTCATCACATCCTCCACAGTTTTAGTCCTGAGCTCCAGAGCGCCCTGGATGATATTGAGCTCCTCTTTCACCAAGTCGTTATATGGGTCCGTGACCCTGAGCATCTCCAGGAGCTTCTCTCTGTTGTACACGGTCCTGATCTCCTGACCCAACACATGGTCCAGCAGTTTACTGACAAGATAGGAGGCAGGAAAAGTAAGAATCATGAAGAACTTAGTCAAGAAGATGGTGTTCGCCCCAACAGCGAGTCCATGTCTCGAACAGATCGCCTGTGGCACAATCTCTCCAAATATCACAATGCCAGTGGTGGACACCACCACCGCAATCAGGCCGGACCCTGCGATGTCATCCAGCAGAATGGTCAGCGTGGTGTTGACCAGGACATTTCCCAACAGTAAGGAGCAGAGGAGGTAGTTTCCTTGACTTCGCACCGGCTCGATCTTCTTGGCGTAGTTCCTCTCCTTCTCCGTCCCGCAGTTCCGGACAATCCTGAGCTCCATGGGGTCCAGGGCCATGAGTCCCAGGTTGAGTCCACTGAACATGCCGGACAGGCAGAGTAGCATGGCGATGAAGATCACCTGCAGCCAGAATGGCAGCAGGGACTTCTTCTCCTCCACCACCACAAGCTTGGTGTCCTGGCCCTCGTGGTACACCCAGGCGCTCTCTGAGCGCGTGTCCTCATCTCCATGCGCAGCGACGCACAGGTAGTACACCTTGCTCTTCTCGGTCTTGCGCAGGGGCTTCACGTCGATCTCGATGACTCCGGAGGTCCTGCGGCTCACCTCCACGCGAGGCAGGATGATGATATCGCTCGAGCGGATTCCGCAGGGGTGCGAGCTGTCAGCTGGGCGCTCGTGCTCTGTGAATGCGATCCTGGTCCACGTCTCGTTGTTGATATTTTGCCCGTAGACGCGCAACTTGACGCGCGAGCGCTCGCTGACGCGCAGGTAGCCCCTGTCCATGAACGACACCTCGTCCGTGTCCTCCAGCCGCAGGCCGATAATGAGGGTCTCCTCTTCGGCCACAGCCCCGGGGCCCAGTGCCGCGGGGTCTCTGGCGTGGAAGCAGCGCGCGGGGCATGCGCTGACCACCAGGAACACGAGAGTTAATGAGTGGACCGGGCTCAGCGCCGCCATGTTAGAATTGGGCAACCCGGACCACCGCTTTGCCATGTTGACAGTGGGCACGATGGAGCTCCGAAGCTGCATCAGAGAGGAGCGCGCGCAGCCCTCTTCATCCTCCCTCTGGCCTGGCTGAGCAGGACTGATGGGACTGACATTCCTCAGAGAGCCACACGGGCTCTGCAACGCGATGCTCTGAGACCACCCCTAATGATGATGATCAGCTCCGGGATCTTCTGTGCGCTTCTGCCCACTGGTTTCAATGGAAAGGCTGTGTGAAAAAATACATTGAAGGAGGTGTGTGTGAGGGTGGGGGGTAATTTTGTAGACGGGGGAGAGGCGCTCTGCTGTTCTCTGTACTCAGCAGACGCAGAGGAAGCTCCTGATGGTCACTGCCGACCACCAATCCAGAGGAGAAACTGTGGGACGGCACAACAAATGGCGAGGCTCGGAAGAGCTGAAGCGAGGCGGGTCTAAGCTGATAAATTGAATTGAGAAGTTATTTCATTGGTCAGGATCGGAGGTTGGAAAATGTCATAATTTTTTCATCATTAATTGAATAAAACAATTTGCTTCCATATGAAAGATGTGTTACAGCTTCAAAATGATTCGTACTCTACCACTTACTACCACTAAATAGGTTATAAAATTTTGGCTTCTGCACCCAAGTACTGTTCACACTTGTCTCAGATGACTATTATAGAAAAAATCATTCAGCCCAGGTGATGGAACACAAATCGCTAATAACTAATAAAAATGAGAGTGTGAAAGTACTCTGATGGAAGGTCAGCAATCTTACTGCAATTTAAGTATTAAAATGTAAAGTAGAACAACTGTGGTGAAGTTTAAAATAAGGAGCCATCTATTAGTGTCCAAAAGCATAAAAATACAACTTAAGTACATTAGTGGAGCACTGTGGCTCTCCTTTATTGCTAAGGAAACACGGTCTTTGTCTTCAGGCAAAGTGAACCATCTTCATCCCTGTCACTTGGATTTTAATTCCAAAAATAAGTGATTTTGCAGAAATTATATAAAAGTGTCTTAATTTGATATTACTGTAATATTTTTACATAAAACTATATCATATTTTGAATTTTCTTTTATCACTGTAAAATCTGTTAAAATTGCAGATCTCAGCAATTTAAAGAAACTAACCTGTTTCCACTGTAGAACAATAAGTACAACATGCCGTCCTGCCACACTGAAAAATGTCCAAATTGTGAGGAAAAGACTGAAAATTCATTAAATAGCTCGCAGTACAAAATACTTAAAAAAAGAGTCACTGAAGTTTGATGTTAAGACTATTTATGCTTACATGTTCATCTGTAGATGGAGCCAAATCTACCCATATAAAAGACTGTGATGGCTTAGCAAGCAATGGCGACTGGTTTAGAGGAGAGATCTATAAACATTTTGCTCTTTTTGTAGCGTGTAGTCTTGGGTTGTTTCTCTTTTTGTGTTGCACCATGATCCTGGAGGAATGCTGTTTCATGGCACTGCATACATGGTTGAAATAAATACTTGAGTTGACTTGACGCTGAGAATTACCTTCTCATTCAATTTTTAAGGCTTCACTTAAGAATATCAGAAAAAGACCTCACACCTGCCTATATTATTTCCAGAAGAGGAAAAACATTCTTAAAATGCTAGGAAAAATATTTCAGCACAATTTTTAAACAATGCATGACAAATGCGAGAAAACTCAGATATAAAACATAGATCTTATGATGGTAATAACTGGCTTTAAGGTTAGTTTTCAAATATCTCTATTCTAGATTAGCTGACAGAACCCTTTTCCTCTATTTTTCTCTTGATTTCCGAGGCCTTGAAAACTGATAATGTTCATGAGAACTGATAAATATTCATTTCACAAATACATTCTCTCCAGCTGAACTTAACAAGGCATGGGACTAACAACTCTGAAACCAGCTTTGATCTATCATGTTCTTGTCAAAAACATCAAAACCAGTGACAGATGAAGCAAAGATTATCTCGTTACAGTGGCCCCTGCCTAGGAGTGGAAGCTGTAAGGTAGCAAATCAGCTCTTAAAGTTAGCATGTTGGTAGCAGAAAGAATGCATGTGTGTAAGCAGGTCTTGTAGGTGAGCCCATCTGGTCTAATAAAATGAATGCTGTCTCCGATAGAAAAATATCAGAACACAGTGTGTTGCAGCTTGCTGTGTATGGGGCTGCATGAAGAAATGGAAGGTGGTCTGGTCTAATTAATCACATTTTCTTTAACATCATGTGGACAGCCAGTTGAATCGTTTACCTGAGGAAGAGATGGAACCATGATGCACCATGGGAAGTGGTGTTCTGAGCAATGCACCTACCAAACCACACACACCCCTTCATGGCAATGACATTTCCTAATGGCAGTGGCATTCTTCAGCATTATAATGCACCCTGCCACACTGCAGAAACTCCTCAGGAATGGTTTGAGGAACATGACGAGATTTAAGATGTTGGCTCAGCTTCCAAACTGCCCCAGATCTAAATCCAATGGAGCATCCATAGGATTGTGGACAAACTAGTCCCATTAATGGAGGTCTCATACAGGACTTAAAGCACCTGCTGTTAACACCAGACACCACCACACACCTTTAGTGGTCTTATGGAGCCCATGCATCACAGCATGAGAGATGTTTTGGCAACACAATCTAAACAAAATTAGACAGGAGGTTTTAACGTTATGCCTAACCTGTACATGTAATGGCTTCACATAATATTTATCCTAAAGATGATTTTTAATTGTAAATCGCATTTCACATCATAACACAATACATTTTTTCCCCCCAATTTCTTTTTTATAAATTATTACAATAGAGTCCTTTGCCCTAAAGCATTTCCAGTTCAAGCATTTCTCACTGATTACACTTTGTCAAAGTGCTACAAAAGGAATACAGCTACACAAACACTTGCACCACCTGGACGCTCCAGACCCTTTCAGAATTTTTCTAATATATAAAAATGTAAACATGAGAATGAAGTCCTCTGTTCAGAAGCCTTACTGGTTGTTTGAGTTGAAAGCTTATCTACATACGGCCTGCAGAGATAAGTGAAAACCTTGTAAAGGAATCCAAAACTTCCTGTATGCGATAATCAAGGCTACAGTCTAGGGCAGACATCTGCTTGACCTTGCAGAGCTGCTGATATTACATGGCCTTAATGCACTCCTGTAAAGGACATGTCACTACGCGTGTATACAAAAGACATTCATTTATTTGTCAAAGTGAAAGAGGAAAATAAATTAGCATGTAAATGTCAGGGAAAACTGGCAGTAATACAGACACTTTCTCTCAAAGCAGGCATATCTAACAGTGACACTAGTAATTTGTTCATGAAGGCAGCATGCTCCAATTCACCTGATTACTTTGTAAAAATACTGGGAAAAAAGTAAAAACAGCAACAACCCAATTATACTATAATAATGGCACTAATCCTTATTTTTTACAAGGGCTTCTTTAACAAGCAACACAGATGGTGGTCTAGTGGATAGGGAGTTTGTCCTACAATCAGAAGACATTGGTTTAAATCCCAAGACTGCTAGTGGCACCTCTGAGGTCCCCTTGAGCAAGGTATCATCCCCATTCACTGCTCCCCAGGTGCTGTGTTCTTGGCTGTCCGCTGCTTTAAAATGCAGTGAAGAATTTCGTGCTGTTCACATGCTGTACACCTGCGCAATGTGGAATACATCCTAAAAGAAAAATAAAAGAAATACGCCAAAACTTCTAGATGCAGCTTTGTTGTGCATCACTTAAGTAAATGCCTTAGCTGGTCCTGTAGATTTCTGGAGTGTTCCACACTGTAAAGACGAAAAAAAAGAACAGACACAATCCCCAGTTGTCTTAAATCACAAATGGAAGAGTAACTATTAGGGATGCACCGATCGATCGGCCGGGGATTGGAAATGGACGATTTTGGGCCTGATCGGTGATCGCTCACACATATTGCCGATTTCAAACCGATCTTTTTTGGGGGGGGGCTTTATTTATTTGTTTATGTATTACATTTAATTTATTTAAATTTGTAAAGAAAATTTGTTATGAAAAAAGCTTTATATTAAAGAAAATTAGATTTTTGTTTGTATTTGCTGTCACTGTCACTATTATAAAAGTAACCAGTAAACAGGGAAAGTAACTACCATGTTACATTAAAAAAGTTGTTGTTGCAGCTCTAATTTTCTGTTATCTGGGGGAAAAAATCAGAAAAATATCGGAAAAATCGGTATCGGCCGATCACAAAAAAATCGGTAATCAGAATTGGCCAAGAAAATTGCAATTGGTGCATCCCTAGTAAATATAACTGTTGGCAGTGTGTCTGTTTAGACTTACTTCTTCTGGATTGCTTCTTGCCTAAAAGAAAGAAGATATGATTAATGGCTGTGGATATTTTTCATACATGGAAGTTAGCAGTCATTATGTCAATAGAACTAATTATAAATATATAATTAAGTCATAAGGGTATACTCACTGATACTGCAAATGAGTAGTTATTATAGACATTTTCCTTAGACTCTGTAACACAAGAAATGTATAGTCTGCGTGACTGATGAAGTGTTCACACTTGTCCTTTGTGCAAAAGGATTCAAGATATTGCTAATGTATCAGTAACTCCAAACTATTAAGTGTAGGTTTGAATACAAAAAAAGTCCTCACATCTTCAGAGTGCAGAATGGCATCTTCTTGAATGACCATGTTTCTGGCTGCCTGGCCAAGAAGCTGCAAATCCCCCCCCCCCCCAAAAAAGTGTGCATCAAGAAGTAAAAAAAGAAACAGTCATTTGACTAGCTAACCTAGTCCTCCGATTCTAATTTAAAATCATGTCAAAGTGAGAGAATGCAATCAAGTTAATCAGAATTACAGTGTTTTAGACTTTGATGCTGGCTCAGGAAGAGCTTCGTTATATTACATTACAACAATATGAGGATACATTAAATTTCCAGGAGTATAAGAACCAGAGTAGAGTGCTAAATATTTACGTAAGGACATCCTCATGCTAATATGGGCAGTTCCATCGACATCAGACTCTACAACTCTATTCTCTGTCCACAGAACAATCTGAGCATTATAGCCTGTTGCTAGTTGGTTGTGTAATTTCTTACTGGGTTTAAATAACTATCATTATGTGTAGGGCTATGTGTATTATGTTGCTATTCAGTAGTCTATATTGTGCAATATTATTATCATTGTGTATATTCTGATTTCAATATATTTTGATTGTTTTTTTAGAATCAGTCCAGACTCATAAGACAACCCCAGTCAAGACTGCTCATTTGTGGTTCCCTGCGGGTGGAATGAGCTGCCTAAGCAGACAAGAGCAGCAGAATGCAAGCAGAATCTCCAAAAAACTCATCTGTTCAGGGAGTGTCTCCTCTCCTTATTGCACTTCTCCTACATAAATATTTAGGAATTGATACTCTCATCTGATTCTCCCACTGTCGCGAAACTGTGTTTCCTAGTATTGTGGATAAAGACATCTGCCAAATGAATGTAATGTAATATAATAAGCATTTTTTTCAGGAATCACTACGGTTTCCCGATTCCTGATCCTGGTAAACAAACAGAGGAAGGTAGTCTGTTAGCTACCTAGCTAGCATTGGCAGTAAAAAAAATTTCGTGTTTTTCGCTATTTTTAGATTTACCTCTTGGCTCCGAGACCCCTTCAGTACCTGACGAGTAAGAGCGATCACATCTCCACTGCAAGAACCGACTTTATCAGACAGTAAACCCTTCACAGACTGTCCGAAGCGAGGTTGTGTCTCTGCAGAAGCCATGGCTGAAGTGTTCGTACGGAACACCGCGATGGACAAAAGGCTCAGACTCAACTTGCACGTTATTTTCTGTGCAGGAGGTTCTCAGCACTAAGAGCCCAAAGAACGGACTTGTGCTTGTGAAGAACGTTCTCTGCCAGAACGAACTCTCAAGAACATGAAGACGTAAACACACCAGTCTGTGTCTTCTCTACTGTTCATTCTATGTGTTTACATTAACTTGTTTACGTTTACATGTAGGCTATACAAGAATGCCTCACTGTTGGAGTATTCTAACTCTAAAATAACTTATTCTAATCAACAATTAATACTATATATATAATTTTTCATGTTCATACATTCATTGACATTAAAATGTTTTTTTTTTTCAATATGAGCAATAAGCACCTCTTTCATTTGGGTAATTATTAAATTACATTTAAAGCATAAAATAACATCAGTTTTAGTATTTATTCAAATCAAGCTCTTTCAGACAGTTTCTGGCAATGACTGTTTAAAGAAACTAACATCTCCATCTAACAGACTAGCAATATATTAATGCGCAATTCTATTAATTGACATAATGCTTTTAGTGTAAATTTAGTGTAAAGAATGAGAGCTTTTGAAAATGGAATATTCTTTCTCCAAAATATTTTGATCAGGTTCAGGACGAACAGTTTGATTTGTGGAATCGGGTTTCAAGAGCAAATGGTTTACATGTTAACACTAATTTTGCAAATCAAATATTAATTATGCTCGTTGCCTAATTATATTAATTAACTATTAAATATTCATTAATGAATTATGCTAAGTTCAGATGTGACTCTAAAATAAATTTGTTATATTGTTTTTAGATGACACAAAAGATTTTACAGCCCTAAGTAGTTACCTATATTGTTTGTAGGTCTTCCCAATTTTATATTAATACAGTCAACAAGTGACTTTCATTTATGTAAACATGAAATTACATTTAAAGTGTAAAATAACTAAAAAATCATTTGTTTAGACTGTTTCAGACAATGATTGTTTAAAGAAACTGATATCTACCTCCAGCAACACATTAATGTACAGTTCTGTTAATTGAGATAATGCTTTTGATAGAAAATTAAATTTACAATATCAACGATCAGAGCTTTTGAAAGTTAAATATTTTTAGTTTTTTGGGGTTTTTTTGTTGATCAGGTCCAGGATGAACAGTTTGCTTCATGGTTAATATTTGTTTGGCATTCACAGGCAAAATTGTAAGAGCAGTATGAATATTTTACCTTCCTATCTGGTGCATATCAGACAGAATTAAACATTCATAGCCCAAATAGGTACTTTAGGAGAAATGAACAGCATGTCTGCAACATTCTCTAAATCATAAATGTAAACACTCAAACTGGTGGTTAATTTTGTGGTTGAATAATAAATCTGTTGTTTATAAATGCATTTGCAAAGGGCTGGAACATGCTGCCTGTGGGGTTTTAATTGACATTGACTGTCAAAGATAGGCGAGGTGGAACTATTTTAAGGTCAAGGAGATGGCATTGAAGAAGCTGTATAAAAATCTCCCTTTTCCACAGCGTATCCCATGCTTGAGGCTGGTCTGCCATTGTACTTCAAGCCAGGCTGAGATACGGAAAACCTTGCAGAATGGCCTGGCTTACTTTTGCCTGTACATTTGCTGTAGTGATCACTGTGGTGCTCTACCTGAAGAGGAAAATGCATGAATTTCTGATGAACAGTAAACGTCCTCCCAGCCTCCCTTCTCTCCCGATTATTGGGAGTCTTCTGTGTCTAAGGAGTGACAGGCCTCCTCACATTTTCTTCCAGGAGCTACAAAAGAAGTACGGAGAGATCTATACGCTCATGATGGGCTCCCACAAATTTCTCATCGTCAACAGCCATCACCATGCGAAGGAGGTTCTGCTTAAGAAAGGGAAACTATTTGCAGGGAGACCACGAACTGTAAGTAGACTGTATCAGTCTGACTCCCTGATTCACACATAAAAATAAAGCCACTTAAAATGGTTCTTTGGAGTGATGCCATAGAAGAACCGCTTTTGGTTCCCTGAAAAACCTTTTAGTGAATGTCATTTTCAGTTGTAAATGAGATGTGAGTGTGAAGAACTGTTTTAAAGTTAAAAGAGCATCCACATTATTTCAAGTTTCTTTGACATTGATTTTATTACATCCAAGCTATATAACCATTTAAGAACCTTTATATTTAAGTGTGTGCCATAATTGTGCTCAGTTTGACTGCAGAATACAGTTTGTACAGTCATGCGCTATTCCCAAACAAAGAAACATTTCAATCTGTTATAGGTCACCACAGATATCTTAACTCGAGACGGGAAGGACATAGCATTTGCTGACTATAGTCCCACATGGAGGTTCCATCGGAAGATTGTGCACGGGGCTCTTTGCATGTTTGGAGAGGGAACTGCATCTATTGAGAAAATAAGTGAGTATCAAACATCTCTAATAGTAACACTTATCTTCAGCTTTCACAGCAAGATTCAAGATTCATTATATGTTACATACATAGTTATACAAGCACCTTATGTATTGAAATGACCCTTAAAACTGCAATAAAGTGATCAAATATTTTAATTAAAGAGAACATTGGACAGATTAAACTATGGCAATACAAATCGTGTTCCTACTAAACAAATATTACAAACAGAAGGACGATTTTTACAGTGTGCAGAATGTAACGGGATAGGAATATCTGTGCTGTAAAGTCCAGTGTGCTAG
>JBBPCW010000147.1:15246126-15262577 GCA_037974425.1 Phenacogrammus interruptus
CACACACACACACACACACACACACACACACACACACACACACACACACACACACACACACACACACACACTTATAATGAGAACAATGATACTTTAGATTGATATAAGACATAATTCCCATACAACTGCACTGTTCCTGTCTCTAGGGGGGTTTATTTTATGCAGTTCAAACAAAATAATTTTAAAAAAAAAACTCCGGACCAATGGTCACAATGGTCATTATTGAGAGGTCGCAAGTTTGATCCCAATTCCATCTGTGGGCTGAAGTCCAAATGAGAACAGGGTGGGTAGTTAGTGATATCCAATGACATTGTGTTCCAAAAGATGCGACGGCTGGCTTCATGTGACTTGGAGGAAGCACATGATAGCTTTCACCCTCCAGCAATGGTAGTATTGTTATTGAGGGAATCCTCGCGAGCAAGTGGAATTGTACATGGCTAAATTAGGAAGATGATTTAAGAAAATGCAAAATAGATAAAGAAATAGAATGTTTTCTTTCTCGAAAGGTCATTCCTGTCGGGTCCTGTCAGGGTTTAGTAAATCAGTAATTGAGGATTACACTCCATAATCTTCAGTGGCCTCCACGCTTTGATTTTGCTTTAGCAGCATAAATGTGAAAAAATTAAAAAAGTAAAGTTAAAAATCTGTCATGATGTTTTAGGTTTCCCTCCTTCAAAAGAAATGTAACATTAAAATGTACCTAACGGAATATCTTCAGACCCGTTAAGGTTAAGAGTCAGGAACATTAAACGAGAAGAGCAGATTTTAAGGTCAAAAGGAGGCAGACACAACACTTGTAAGTTTTACAGCATGAACTGAATGTGATGTGAAAGTGATCATTCGGTCATACGTGAACACACCACTGCAAACAGTGTGAACAGCATGAAATTCACCCTCTGCATTAACCCATTCACCAAGTGAAGAAGGGGGCAGCCATGAACATGGCGCCCAGGGAGCAGTGTGTGGGGACTTGCTCAGGGTACCTCAGTAGTGCCTAGCGGCCTGGGAAACGAACCTGGACTTTCTGATCACAGGGCGAATGCCCTAACCACTAGGCTACCAACTGCCAACTGTGATGAGGAAATATTAACAAAATTACAAGAAAAAATACTAATTGGACAACTTTAAAATGAGCAGAACATTAGCAACATAAGAGGAGGGTGCAAACTAATCCCTGAAAATGTGAGTGGAAAATATTAACTTAAGACATCTAACAAAAGTCATCTTAAGAAAATAAACATCCCTGACAAGTTCCTGGTTGAGCTAAGAGAACTGTAAAACTTTTATTCCCCTTCCCAAAGGGGTACAAATAAGGCCATATGTCAAGACTGTTCCTGTCGAACAAATCACTTTCACATCTGGAATGGAAAGACTACACAAAACTTTAGTCTGTGAAGGACACCCTCTCACCAGTCAATAAACCACAATTTGAAAACCACTGCGAGCTGTGAAACAGAGGTGGAAGTGCAAATGAAAAGACACACATGAGCACACCACACATTGTGAACAGTGTGATATTATTTTTCAGCATTTAACCCATTCACCAAGTGAAGCAGTAAGCTGCCACTAATGAGGGGCACCTGGGTATCAGAGTGGGGATGGTGTCTCAGTGGTGCAATATGCAGTCCTGGAATTCGAACCTACATCCTTCTAACCACAAGAACACCAGCTGCCCCAGATGCTGTAACACAATATGCCCTTACAGAATAACAACCACAGAACACAACATTTGCCTCAGCTTCTGCCATCTATCTTAATCAATCCCTTTGACAAACATATAAAAGATCTATTGATTTGCATGTGTTTTATGTCGGCATAATAGACAGGCCAATGTAGGCCCAACTGCAAGCAAAACCTACTTTGTTAACAATTGCAAGAAAGGGCCAAATAACGCATCTTGCAATGCTCATGATTAAGGGGTGATTAAAGACAGACATGTCTTTAGGATGTCTGGGCCTTTACTTTGATGGGGACTGTTCTTTTAAATGTTCTCATATAACATATTAAAGAACATGTTTGGGGGAAAGTGTCACAAAAAAAGAATACGTATAGAATGTAAACAAAACTTGGAACAAGATCAGGTGCCATAAAACAACGTAACAACCATAAACCATACTATTAATCATTCTAGCTAGAAACAATGCTAGGAAGAAACACTAGAATGTTTTAAATCAACCACTAATGGTCTATCAAACATACCAACCCTGTGTAGAGGGTTGGTATGTTTGGAAATTTTTTAGAAAATTCCGAAGAGAAGAGTTCTGGTGCTAAGCTAAGTAGGCTAACCCTGCAGCTTCCAACCAAACTTTTGAGCCCAACTTTAAAATGGTAGAAGAGACTAACAAGCCACAGTTACCACAGTTAGATCTTCTTCTAGTCTAGATTTTACTGGTGTATGATGCTGATGGCGTTTATTTTGCCTTGTTGAATTAATACAGCATTGTAAACAAACGAGGAAGAGTGGCTAGCTCAGCTAGCAGAGAGAGCCAGCTTTAAATGTTAGAAAAGAGTAACAAAGGACAGCGACAGGGTCAGTGTCACCTTATTGATATCTTTATAGTGTATATTCGACTCGTCTATGATGTTGATGGCGTTTTTATCCCATTGAATAAAAACAACACTGTATACAGAGGAGGAAGAGTAGCTAGCTGCTGTACCTCCGTGATGACTGTCTCGGAGCTGACGGGTCCAACCACGGCATTCATGAGGAATAAACCCATTTTCAGCGCTGTACAGTCGGTCTCCCGCTTCGTCGTAGCTGTCGACACATCTGTGATGAGGTGTGACATTTAGCTAAGAAGCAAGCCAGCTTTATTTATTTTTTTTGTATTTCTACTTCTTTTTCCTCCCTCTCAACTAACAATCCAGCAACTCTGAAGAAAGTAGCTACACTCACACAAGCCCCGCCTATCTTATACTTTCCAATTGGACAGTTCAAGAAGAAACTTCTTTGAGACCTGTAGGGATTGGCTGCTCAAGCTGTCATTCATAAACAGCTGCATTGCCTGGGTGTGACATCGCAACCGAGCCTCTTTACTTTCGAGTGCAGACACCAGTCAGGTGACGAGTTAAAGGGCCTTGACTGCAGTTAAACTGGTCTGGATTGGGTCAGATGGGTCAAAGAAATCATAGATAAATAAAATGAATGATAATTTAACAATTTAATTTACGTTTCATCTTAATTCTTAATTTCATTCATGTTGATTAAATGAAGGAAGAAAGGGGACAACTGTTATTTGTTTATTTTCAGCATATTTTAAAAATTATTTTGTCCTAGAGAGAACAGCTCAACGGTATACGTAAGGAATACGAAAGTCTGTAAATGTTTTACAATATTAATTACTATCCCTGTGATAAACACGGTTTCTCATAATAACATCAGCAGCAGCAACAACAATACTACCACTGATAACAAATTAATAACATTTCATTTCTTCAGTGTCATCATTGCATTAAAGTCGATTAAACGAAGGAAAAATTGCAAAGAATGTTATATATTTTTTTCAGTGTATTTTTTATGTTGTTTTTTTATGTTTTATAAGTTATGTTGAGTCACAGAAAACATTTTAGCACAATATCATAAGGAAAGACCAGGTGCATTGAATTATGAAAGTCTGTAAATATTTCATAATATCATTAATTGACATCCTTGAGGGTGTGTAAACATTAATATAAAATTTACCCTTTTATGTCAGTGTTTACACTGTATAGTAAGCATGTGTTCCCATCAGTTTTGTGAACTGAGAATGGCCCTGATTGGAGTAGATCAGAGTGATCTCTGTGTCAGTGTACGTATTTACTTTATTGAAAATCTTATTTTGACAGACAGGCTCACACCCTCTTTGATTGCCGAGATGTATCTTTCTTCCCGTATCTGGACTCCTGCTCCTTAGGTGAGGCCCTTTGAACCTTTCAGCCAAGTTAAAAGGAACAAAAGCAAACAAATCACATTGTTCTTTCAGGAATGTTTCTTGTCCAGTGCCTTTCATTTCTTCCTTTTTTAGGCACTTCTCTCATTCAGAACAGAGAAGTCAATGGTTTCTTACATCTCGGCTTGACAAGTTAGGAGGATACAAGCTAATCCCCTTAATCTGTCTATTCTCCCGTGCAGTGCCAAAGGGGCAGTGGGACCTGGCGCAAGTAATCCTATAGAAAAAACAATAGGATTAGTCCCCGACTCTTGGAGTGACAATCAGGTATCTACTGACTGATTTGCAAAGTAGGCTCGAGTTTCTTCAAATTTGCTTTTTTTCCCTCCCTCCTTTGGGTAAAGGGTGCCTTTCACTAAGTGCTGGTGGGATTCCACAAGGAGAAGTGCTGGAGGTCCGTATGAAAGGCATGTATTCTTCAGGTCCGGTTCCAGCAGATGACTGACAGGTCCTGGGCCTCTCCCACAGCAGAGAAGGTGGAGAGGTTGGGAGCATGGTGGGCTCAGGCCTGGCCCCACCTCTTTACCCTCCAATTCAACCCTATTATGATTCAAACCTCTGAAGAGGGGACTTTGACAGACCAAACTACTTTGCTTTTTTTTGCATAGCAAATCGAGTGGGCTGAATGGGTTTGAAAATTAAAGAGATTAAATATGCACAAATTAACAGCATTTTCTCTTCATCCCTTTATTCCCTTTATAATAACAAACATTTGTTTATTTATATACTAACGAGTTTACATACATTAGCATATACATGGACATCCAAAACGGTACATATAAGGAACTGAATGTACCTTCTACATACTTATTACATAGTTATAATATGGTCAAATGGGGGAAAATAGTTACTCAATAAAAAAAAATGCGATTGCAATGCAGATAGGAGCCATTTATAGCAACCGCAGCTATATAAAGAGTTCTAGGTACACTCAGCATACATTTATAAACATGGACATGCATTTTCTTGTCTTTATGAAAGTTCTTGGAAGTTCTGCAAGATTTTGCTCTGACCTTTAGATGGCACTATTGGTGTACAATTACCACTAAGTCCTCTGAGACGCTTGAGTGAGCTGAGGCCTATTGCTGGTCGTGTGATTAGCCTCAGTGACACCCGATACTTGACCACAAGCTAATGCAGCTTGGGAAGGGCATCATCCTGTAGGAAACAGGGGTCACCTGCTCTGAAAAGGAAGTCCTTGATTCCATTTAAGTCCAGTGAACTTGGCCAAGCAAAACATGGTCTTACTTTTAACTTATACTCAGGTTACACTCTCTGTCTTCTTCATGGCTGAGCAGAAGTGCAGGTGAATGCAGGTGAATAAAGTGTGAAATGGGGCAGGCCCAGTCAACTCTGCTTTCGTGGTTTTGCACGGACTACATTTGATAAATCTTGTCACACCATATAAGCTACTCTGAATAAATACATAAAACTGGGCCCTTATGTACACTTGAGGTCATTCTTTTACGAAATGATTACCTGTAAATACTGCATAACAAGAGCAGAACTGCGTTCCCATCCTTGTGAGGTATAGCATGACAAGAAGGATATTGTTTCACCTGCTAAACACTTTGCTCTGACTTCCCACCGTTCTCCCAACATCTGCCAGGAGAAGCACAGTGTAATTAAAGCTTTGAAGATGCAGGCCAGCACTCTGACCAGATGCATCATTACCTTCGTCACATTGTATTTTGTCATCTAAATTTATGGAGCGGTCTCTGCTCAGGTCACTCCCGGTGGTTTGCCCTCTTTACTCTTAACATTGCTGTGATGCTAGAGCATGTGTCCAGCCCAGGAACAGATGCTTTACAAACAAACAAAACAACCGGAGCTATGAATTAAAACAAATTAGATCAAAATGTTTTCAAGCTTCATTTTACGACCGGCAGTGTATTCCTCTCCCTCCCAATGTTTTCCCTCACAATGGAATAGACTAAAGACATTAATTTACACATACAATAGTGGAAGTCCAAGTACAGAGTTATGCAGAACTTCTAAATAAAAACTAAATAAAAGCTTACATTGTCAGTACTTTGTGTATTAAGTCCCTGATTAATGAGCAATTATCTCTTATTTTGAATCATGGAAGCTGCTGTGCATGCATGAAACTGCCAGATATGAGGATTTCTGATCTGCTTTCCCAAGGAAGGGAGAAATTCATTTTACGAGTAAGGAACACACAGTAAGTTGACATTTTATGAGGTACATCTATGACAATACAATGCCTTGGAAAGTATTCAGCCTTCTAAAAAGTCATCAGATTCGTCAGGATCGCAAATGACACTTTGATATTTTAGTCAGTCAAATATAATTTTAAAAGACGGGCCCCTTCAGGTGAATTAAAGTAATAATGTTTGTTATGTGTGACAAAATAATTCAGCAACAATAATTGCTAATTGAATGTTTGTGTAAGCATTTCTCCACTGTGCTGTGAAAGTTTTAAGTTCACAGTGATCGGCATAATGAGGACTCATAATTACCCTCCACCTGTAAATCATTTAAAAAGTTGATCTTTTTGAGACGATATACCTTGTTGATTCAAGTACCACTGAAGATGCACCAGTACACAATATATCTGGGTTGTATAGGAGGGTGGCTAGAAGGGGGCTATTGTTGAAGAAAAAGACACATTAAAGCACATTTGGAATTTGCCATATAGCACCAGCAAACCAGCTAAAATGTGGCTTATTTAAAAAATTAGGTTTTGTGGTCACATCACCATATTTGTGGCAGGCAAGTGGCCTGGCCTGTTTAATCACATTTTAATGCCCGATTCTACAGTGCACCATCAGAAGACTTGTGGAGTTTGTCAGGCCTGCACAATATTAGGCAGCTGGTTTGATGTGATGGCTGAGCAGTGTATGTATGCATTACACAGTACTAGTAGTTACACTTAACTTTATCTACATACATTGTCCATTTGCAGACTACAATCTATCTGTTTCTCTGCAATATTTGTTAGGCCAAGTTCTTAATGGTCAGTACCCCACAGGACTACCAGTGAGCACCCTGTGTGCTCCACAGGGAAGTTCAGATACAGTGGTGGGCTGGACATTATAAGTAAATATAACTAGGTACTACAATAGATCTATAGCTACTTTTCTGTACTCTGTAGCTATTTAACTTCATTTGTGTGTATATGTGAGAGTGTGAATGTTCTGTCTGTTTGCAGAAGGCTCCAAAGATGTGTCATATAATCCCTTAAACCCTCTATCTACAAGGCGTCCCATATCCTCTGAACCCAGAGGACACCATGACAGCGTACTCAATTTCCATCACTTCCCCTAAAGACCAGAAGCTGGTTTACTCACCACTGGATTCAATTTTGGTTTACAATTCCCACTGGAACCCTGTCCTTGCACCAACATCTGGGTGTTGCACTTTTACAGTTTACATCATTGCTAGATGACTGCACCAAAAATAGTTAATTTCAACACTGATCCACCTCAAAACCCCTCCACTAAAGTGAGTAAATGGATTCATGTGTCATCTGATCCCAGAGAACACAGTCATTTTAAACCAAATGCTTTTACTTGTCATTTGGGTCAAATATACTGCGGACAAGACTATGGTCTACACCCATTAGCTTTATTTTATCTTGAACAAAAGGCTGATTCAGCTGGGGGGTATGGGGGGGTATTTTACCACAAAGGTCAGAGGAGAGATAAATATATGCAGGTCGGACAAGCCAGAAAATGGAAAGGGTCTGAAGGGCAGTTGCAACTGAGTAATATTTCAGAAAGAAGAAAATATGTGCGAGCATGAGGGAACCAAAGTAACAGAAAACAAGTAATGAAGAGAAGTGATGAAAAAGAATGATTTTTGATGCCTGATGCTAATACCACTGAAGGCAAATTGCAATTTACAATTATGTAATTGTCACCGATGTGATATATTACAATGGCTGGTTAATATATACAGCAATATGCAAAAAAGAATGTAAGAAGAATGTGCTTGAGTGCCCATTTCCATCTCAGCCCAAAAGAAACGCTTTATTATTTATTTAATGGACCATTGTTTTAAGTCCCAAGAGGCCATATTTCCTGCATGACTGTACAATCTTCGCACGGAGGTGTAGGCATTCCTTTTATCCTCAATAGCAAAATCAGCTAATGGATTGTCCCACACTGAATGTGATCTAATTTATTCCATCACTGTCCACAAATCACCCACCTGCCCCTGATGTTCTCAGCACCCCTGTGTGTTTCTGCTCCTCTGTGAGTGTATTTTAAGTATTGTAAGTGTACAGGAGCACGCTGAAGTTACTAAAACACTGCTTCATTCATTCTCACTAAATGCTTTAAAGTGTATCCCATGGGAGCAAATACTTTTAATATGCTTTACCACCATTCCAGTGTGTATCTTTTGTTTTGTCACCATGTCATGGACTGGATACACTTCCCACTGGTTTATCCATGACATCAAATTTGAAACATGTTAAATGATATTTCTTTGAAACCTTGATGTTACTTTAGTCAGCTTGTGACTCTATGATTGAGGTTTTCAATAGAGCCCTATGAAAGAAAAGAAGCACTACTGGATTGTTAAAGGGCAGCACCTTTCCAATGTGATCCTCTGTCACAGTCAAATCCAGGGGGGTTAACATCAGAGCGATGACACATTTGTTTTGGGATGGCCTATGGATTAGCCATGTCAGTGCAGGCCCCTGCTCTCTGGTCAGGTACTTGTGTGCTGTAAAATGGCACATTTAGAGCACAAGAACAGGCGGCACATTTACGATTACCTCTCTCTCCTTCTTTCCCTCCGGCAGATGTCTATGCTCCAACATCATGACCACCATGGGTCTAATGGCCACCCACAGCCATTAAGCCCTCACCTTCCATTCAAGAGGGCATGCTTTTCTTTAAACAAACTTAAAGTAGGTGTATCCAACCTTTCTGATGTTTTTTTTTTGAGGAGGGGGTGGGGGGTGGGGGAGTATTTCAGTGAACTACTGAAGAAATAGCCCCAGATGCTGCAGAAGTTCATGAATTTACAACAGAAAAAGGCAGTTGGTATGTTCTAATAATTTAACTACTGTTATGTAAAAAATAAAGACATGAGGTTTTGTCTCAACAGTGACACATTGCTTTCATTGTACTCTGTCCATCATCAACAGAACCCTGCAATAGCAGCACATAAGGTAAACAGGCATTTAACAGATTTATGATCATCTGTGATGCAGATTGTCCAATCTGCTTGAATGTGACGGGATGTAATATCAAACTATTTTTCTATACCAAATTGTGTAATACCAAAGTATACTCTGGATTTGTGTGGTTGTGTTAAGGTAGTGTGTAAAATCCACTGAATTATGGCTCACAGGAAAATATTCAAAAACCTCCCTGTATGCTTGTTTAGCATGCTATGAGATACCAACAGGTCATGAGCTACAGGCTGTAAACAGACAAATTCCCCCCTGACCCCAGATGTAGTCACTCAGCCAAGACATTTCTGGAGTCCACATTTTGCTCCTTTTGTTTAGCCATAAGACTGAGGCTGACACTGCTAACAGTCTCCAAAATTGGTTTTCTAAAAACATTATTAAAACGTCTAACAAAGTGCATTAAAGTAGCTCTTCTTATTAGGGTTGGGCTTCTTTCACATCAATAGAATCGCCCCAGCCTCAGCTCACTTTCAGAGGTAACAGGTCTATAGAGGATACCACCTCTCTGGCTCTTTACGGTATCCTGGCTCACCTGGATAAAGAGGGCACATATGTGAGGATGCTGTTTGTATACTACAGCTTTCAGAACGATCATCCCCTCTGGTCTCCAACAGCTTAGGCCTCAGCTCATCACTGTGCAACTGGATCCTGAATCTTCAGGTAGAAACACTGCGCCTCCACCTGTCCTCCACTGAGCACTGGTCTACCACAAGGATGTGTCCTGACCCTATCCTCTATTCCCTCTTTACCCATGATAATGTCTCTGCATTCATCACTAACATCCACGTCAAGTTAAGGCACAAGTAATTAGGCTGCATCTCCAACATCGATGAACAACCCTACAGAATGGAGGTGCAGAACATACTGCCTCACCCTGCCTTAGGAAAGTTAGATCCATCAGTAATGACATACTCATGCCATCATCTGAACTTCTACCATCTGGCAGACATCATAAGGCCTTTTACACCCACACCTTCACACTGAGAAATAAAGTGTTTTGCCCAGAGCAACAATAGCTCTGAATCAGTTTATCAGGTTCCGCCAGAATCTGTCTGACTGTCCCCATACTTGTCTGGCACATATGGCATTCTGCCATTAAATAAGCTTTATGGCACACATGAGCTCACTCTCATCCACTGTGTTCAGTATCAATATTTGTAATATAGTGATAGTAGCTGTAATTAATAATCCCAGTGTACATTCAAACACATGAAAGACTTTTTATCCACATTCTTGTAGTGTTTTGGTTTTAAGGCATTTTTTGCACATCTGAGCTGTTTGTACTATTTACTATTGCCATACTTGCACTAGGTCTATTATAATAGTTATATTTTTATCATCTTTAAATGCATAAGGTACAGAAGCTGTAAATAACAATATTCCATGTTAGCTCCACAGCTCTTGGACGATCAGCTACATCTGGTGTAAATGTGATTTTTTTTACAGCTCCATAGTGGCACAATGGCTAGCGCCGCTGCCTCACACCTCCAGTGTTGGGGGTTCCGGCTTATCTTGTGGTAGCGTGGGTTTTCTTGCTGAGGTCTTTGTTTTCTCCCACAGTCCAAAGACGTGTTACAGGTGATTTGAGAATTTTAAATTGACCGTAGGTGTGAGTATGTGAGTGAATGGTGTGTGTGTGTGCTCCCTGCCTTGCACCCGTTGGTCCCAGAATAGGCTCCGGGTACCCACGACCCTAGTAAGGATTAAACAGATTTTTTTAAAACAATATCATTCCTTTAGCTGTGCATATAACCTAATCTTTTTATTTGTCAAATGATGCAACTATGTTCTCAACTGATATAACTGCTGAATAAAAGAAATGATAGCTCGAAAATGTCATAAGATTAAAAACAAAAAGATTCAGGAACCACAAGCCAAGACCAAACCCATCTAATTGACTCATTGTTGAAAAATATACATTTCAAACACAATAGGAAGAAAGAGTATGTTATCATACTGTATATGTTTCAGCATAAATCCCCACAAGACTTTCTGGCAGCTCTGAGCAGTGTTTGTTTTAGAAGTCCCACAGGTCGCTGGCAATGTGTTAAGTCCGTTAAGACTCAGGCCACAGAAGGTCGTGAACCCTGCTCCCTCCACTCTCTCTCAGGAGCCAGTGACACAGATAGCTGGACAAATGACAACTATCTGCCATGCCGGTGCAGGGCCTCAGGAGGCACAGATATTTTTGATGGGCTTCCAGAAGTGTCTAGTTGAAATCTCTGAAGGCCCCAAGACCTGCTCTTTGAGCTGGAGGGAGAGGTTGCAGGTGTTTAATGTGAGCTTAAAACCCAAGGTGCATGTTTACTGTGAGTGTGAGTGTGTGTGTGTGTGTGTGCGCGCATGAGTTCTTTTTTTTTTTTATCTTCTGGGCTTGGGCCCTGAAGTTCTAAAGTCCAGGGAGTAGAGGGCTGAGGCCACGGCAGCATACAGGTGTGTGGCATTAAAGCACAGGCTGTAAACTGGACTGCTGGTGCTGGAGGTAAGCTGGAACATCTGGAATAATGATCACATGGAGATACACTCAAAGTGAGTTTTACTAGACACATCAGCCAAAATTCAAACATTTTCAGCACACACACTCTTACCTGCAAATAGCGAGTTTGCCTTTTGTCCCACAAGCGCACCACTCCGTAGTGGGAGGAGCCACTGGCGATCATATGATTCTTATCGGTCTTGATACAGTAAAGTGCACTGTCAAGCGGCTCCTCCCACTCCATCACACACTTGCTGTTGGGGAAGAAAATAATGGTTTATTTTCACACTTAAGTTTGCCTTTCTTCTCAGCAATCAAAAATCTTAAATGACTGAAATCAACATAAAAGTATGGTTTGCACATACTGTGCAATGACAGAGCAAACACAGGACTGAAACAGCATTCATCCTCTCAGTACAGTCCATATCACACGTCTCCAGTCCCTTAGTTCAGGGCCAAAGCCACTGTGGCTGCGCCTCTGTGCAGCTTAAACACAAGTGTCTTATTTGAACTGGCAAGGATGAAACCTCATCGCTTGTTTACGGAAAGGGGCTCTCTTGTTTTAATGTAGGCTGAGAATAGAGGTGGGAAGGTTAGAGGAAAAATCTGTGTGCACTAGGCCAATAGAGATCAATTCTCCATTAATGGTTGTAATGAATAAATCATGGGCCGGGAGTGTTGCAGGGGTGTGCGGCAGACATGAGGGCAGCAGGAGCACATGAGAGACGTCTGGATTCGCTCTCTGTGGGGTGTGCGCACATACACTCTTAGCAATCAATTTTGATACCTCCCACCACCTACTGGCAGGATGTAAACAAATGTGATTTTTTTTTAACCTGTGCATATTTTCAACAGTGGCTAAAAACGGAAGCCTAGTGAAAACACAGTAAAAACTACCTGACACAAGATGGCTGATTTGCTCTTCTTTCTCAATCTGACACTTGCTCTTAAAGAAGAGTAGCAGAAAATAGCAGAGGGGAGAACACGACCATGTGAGCAGAAAGAGTTTCAGAGTAGGACCTCAACAGTTTCCAGCAAGGAAATTTCCAAAATTAGAGTAATAACAGTGATGGTACGTATGCTGTCATTGCTCATTTCACACTGCCATCCGTCATTAACATTTAACATGAAGCATGTTTTTAACTATACTCTTTAGACTGACGAGATGTTGACCCACTCTGAGTAAGGACTGACCACATATTGGCCCCTGACTGGTCACACTGTGAATTATTGATATCTTAAGAGGGGACATTTGCCCCTCCCCAAACTCTCCAGGGCCCTCTTTCAATCACCTCTGATTTGTGTTACTTGACTGGCCATACGCAATTGTGTGCCACCGCCCCCAATCTTCCAAAGCCTGACACAGGGGCCCAGTCTGCCTCACAAGCAGCTCGCTGATCCTCACAGCTCACCCGGTTGCCTTGGAGACGTTCAGCGCCACATCAATATGGCCACCGACTGGTGCAGGCTTGGGTGGGTCAGAGTCCTACAGCGAGAGTCCCTCTCAAAGAGGGGGTCCCTTTCAGTTGCCTACAGGAACAATTGTGTTCACAGAGCCAAGAGGAGCCTCAGGCCTGGCTCCTTTTTTGTCTAAATGGTGCTCTATGCACAGGAGGGCTTATTAGATTAACTGAGAACACTAATCTTCCACACAGGCTCTCAGAGAGAGACCCACCAACTAACTTTATTACCCTACTTGTGGACGAGCCTGGTTCTTCTGACATCACAGGGCACTATATGCACCAAGACCACTTTAACCCGTGCAGCTGCCAGTTTTACTCTTTGAGGCATCCTAAAGATGACCAGCACTCATCTCTAGATGAGTCAAGCATTCAGGTCTCGTTAGCAAGCACTTCAAATTTGAACACTAAACTTGTTATCGTCACTTCAGCAGCATTTACCACATTTTCCTATTTCTCTGCACTATTTAACCTATTTAATTCACAAAACACTAAAGACACACCTGCCCAGTGGCTTTGATCTAAGGATTTTCTGTTCTTTTCTTCAATTCAATTATTTTTATCTGTGGCAATCAATGTCACAGATTGCAGAGAGACTAAAAACTGTTTTGTTTTTCTCCCCTGATATTCCATGTACCTGGAGCAGACACGCAGATCCCAGTAGCGGATAAAGGTGTCATAGCCACAGGTGAGGAGCTGGAAGGGAGACTCATACACAATATCTAACACACCTGCACCTCTGCGGAACTCCGAGCCAAGACACGACACCAGGTGACACCTGCGAGAGAGGGAGGAGAAGAAAAAGCATGAGAAGTTATAGACTATTGCTTGTCAAACATCATGAAAGCAGGCAAAGACATCAAACAATTACAGGTGGAAGCTTCAAAGTGGACACATTAGAGTCAATCTCCAAAACAAGTTGTTAAAAAAGGGATTTCAGACTAGAGAGGTTACTTTACACCTCAGTGTTTGTTCAGCGTATTTGATTCACTCATAAGGTTGTCTCAAGGTCTTATGTCTCAGTTAACATATTAGTGTGAACTGATTCATCAGTTGTCATTCCAGCCCAAATGCCTTCATTTGCCCAGTTAATCTCTCATTACTTCTAAATCCCACTATATTCCCATATTCCCAACATCCATAGACCACACAAAGGATAAATTAAGTCCTAGGAGATGGAGGGAAAAAAGTAAACACCTAGCTGAATGGCCTGAGAAAGCAGATTAGGAGTGGCGCTAGGCTCTATTCTTAGATGTGTATGGGAGAGAAAAAGGAGGAGAGAGTAGAGAGGCACCAAGGAGGAGAAAGAGAGATAGAAGGCGGGGTGGTGGCGGTGGAGGTGGAGGGGGGGGGGCGCCTGTGTTAGCACCACGCTCCTATGATCACAGGCTGAACAAGCCTGCTGCGCCCTCCTCGCCCCCAGCCCACACTGCAGAAGCCAGATTATTGTAGAATAACAATTTCATTGTTGCCGTTTAATTCCCTCCATGACCGTGACTGTGTGCGACTTGTGGACCTTTGATACCTGGTCCCTAGCAACTATTTAGAGCAGCCCAATGGCCATAGCGACCGCCCCCCACGTTTGGGGTCTCCCGTGAGCTTGTTCGCCAAGGGCAGACTGGTAATCCCCAACCTTCGCTCTGGGGGGGACAGGGGGGGTCTTATTAGACACAGGCTCTTAAAAGATAGGCCTCCAGAACTAAAGGCAAAACCCCGGTGGGCCTAAAGACAAACTGCCCCCTCGGCCCATGGGTGTCTGTGTTAAGCAAGAACCCATCATTTACCCCTTACTGCTAAAACAGCAGCTTATCAGCTACCAACAACTGTAGACAGAGGGCCAAACAATAGAGTCAGCAGATGCCAAAAAAACAACTTACACTTCTCATTACAGTAATTCACATTGTATGGTTTTATGAACTGCTTAAAGAAAATGTGTAAACTGAGGTCAATACGGCGCATCCGGTGTCTGCCTGGCCCTCTGCAAATGTCAAAGCATGAAACGAGAAAAACAAGCGTCGTAAAAGAAGTCCTCACATCTGTGCTCTGATTTTAAAGCCAGTAATAGCACTGTTCCATGCAGAGGAGCAAACACCAGGATTCTTAAATTGTTAGGTCACAGGTTTTATGTGTGCCATTTTTTTTCTTGGGAGGACCTATGAAGATTACAGGATGGAGGATAACCGTATAATCTTTCAAATTGCTGCATCTGCATGGCGGCCAGCCTTGTTCTTCCCCAGCCAGCCAAGTGTCTGATCTGACAGCGTCACAAAGTATGTCGGGAAAGCTCTGAGACCTCTGGAAATGTCAGGTGAAACCATACCTGCTCTCTGAGCTGTATGATGACAGGGAAGAACGAGAACTTACCAAATAGGAGCTTCTGATTATGAAAGAGGAGATTTAGTTTGTCCAAAAGGATGTCATTTCTAGGTCAAAAATACACTCCTACAAAGCAATGACAAAGCCCATGTTTTCTAAAAGAAAACAATCTTTACTGTTTTGATTGCACTGGGTTTTACAGAAAGTTTTTCCAATCAAAGATCATACCAGATCACACTCTGCTAGTTTTACAACCAGCTCGCTGTAGCACACAAACAGAAACAGTCAAAAGCTTTTTCTTATTTATATTTTATTGGTGCAGTTATAGATGCAGAAAGCAACTGCAGGGAAGTGTCCTTTATGCACATTCTCAATTAGAGCATCCAGAGACATGCAGCTCCTCTGAACAAGCATAACCAAATAACTAAAGAAGATTAGGGCTTTATCATGTCTTTTTGCTGCTTTGTGCTGCTTGCTGGGGGAGATGTCTAATGTCCAGACTTGTGGGGGAGTTGAGAGGTCACACACAGACAAGTTAGGGGCATTGGAGAATTTAAAGCTGCTAAAGAGATCACACAGACAAAATTACCACCAAATGCATTGAGACAAACTAGAGGGAAAATGCTTTATAATGCTTTTAAAACACTCATCAGAGGCTGCTGACCTCAGCCTAATCGTCTTTGACCCCACATACGTTTACACCCAAGCGGTACTTTATATTTTTGTCAGAAAGGGACTTATATAATTGAAATTGTAGAGTTTTTATTAAAACATATTCTATGCCTCTTTTTGTTTCTATGTGGCTTTCTTAACACTGTTTCTGAAATACTATAATAAACCAAGATGACAGGCTGTTCATCTGCTTCTGCGTCCAGATATTGTTCTACAGCTGTTAAATACTAATTCTGGACTATAAAGAAAGACATGTGTTAGTGATTAGTTGTGAGTTATGGTCTCAGGGCCATGAAGCAAAATGGAAGGTCTGGCCTCTTCAACAGTTCTTACTTTCTCTTTGGCCATTTGGGCCACACACACACACACACACACACATACACACACACACACACACACACACACACACACACACACACACACACACACAC
>JBBPCW010000147.1:15324285-15352730 GCA_037974425.1 Phenacogrammus interruptus
TATCCTTACAAGTTTTAAACCTCTCACAGTTCAGCACTGTCCTTTGTACCATTTCATGCTATTCATTGGACTTGAACTGTTTGAATTTCGATTAATTGGGGTGTTCTAAAACTTTTGACCGGTAGTGTATATATATATAAAAACATTAGGCCATCCCTTTTCTATAATGCAACAGTTCATGGTGGGAGGAGGACAATAAAGTGGCTTTATGAGCTGCTCGTTATCTCAATATGCAGGAAGTAGGGATTGTTCCAGTGCTTAACTTGTAATCCCTTTTGGTTACAAGTGAAAAATAAGCAGGCGCAAGGTGTTATTTCAAGTCTAATGAATTCAGGAACAAGCCAAGCGGCGGCTTCATTATTTGTGCATGATAATTGCGGAAGAAGGCGTGCTGCAGTTAAACTGATATGGAACTCTGGTTGTAATTCATTGTTCATGCAGGATTTTGTCTTAAAAAGCCATATTCATCATTGTTTATGAACAATGAGCCATAAAAAATCCTAATTAAAGACGTAATTACAGCGATTGAGACTGCGGCCTGAGAATGAATTATAGATTTTGGAGTGGGGTTGGATAATACATCAACAGAGTAAAGTGCTTGCAGTCTCATTCATCATTTGAGCAGTGCTCCTCTGCTCTGCTCTTGTGGCATGCATAAACTCCATGCCTGATATTGATAGATCACTAAAAGAGCAACTTACGCACTTAAAAACCCAGAATTTTAGCCCCCCCTCATTTGATTTAAGGTTACTGGTGATATGCAGTTCAATTATGATGTATTTTAAAAGAAAAAAGTATAAGTGGCAACAAGATAAACTACACCTTATAAATAGATTTGCACTGTTTACCTCTTACTGTGTTATCAGTTCATGATTATGAATGAGCTGAAAGTGAAAGAGCAATATATTTCAAAATCTAACACACAACTTTTGTTGGATTGCTTAAGCAAGTCCAGGGATCATTATTAAATAACAATAAGTTATAAAAGTATCTATGTATTAAAATAACCTTTCTTTGTATTAAGGTAATAGAATTGGCATTTAAGACTAGAGCAGCTTGAAGCCTTTTTTTCAAACATTATTGTCTGACTTTTGTCCTCCAGGTGTCGCTATTTCCCTACTTCCAGACGTCGTGGGATCTCCGGGGTCAAAGGATGGCCATCTGTTGATCAAGTCTAAACAATACTCTGGAGACCATATCTGAGCATGTGTTTAAGGCAGCACTGTTTCACACGAGGGAAGTGTGGCTTCAGAAGTTAGTTGTTTAAAAAGACCAGAATGTACAGATCCACAAGACACTTACCTGGTCCTATACAGAACCCAGCGATGATCCCGACCACGCAGCCTACACTTACATACTTCATGAAGTACACATGTGTCTAAGTGAGAGCAATATAAAGCATGACTCAGTCATTTCACACAGGGCATGAAGCAGGAGAACAATTGTTGTGAATAATAGACTGGAGCACTTGCCAAACAGGCTCTGGTTTAATTTTTCCCAATAATAAATGCAATTCATAGAGATAAGAAGTTTCAGCAGTTTAAGCCATACTCACCTGTAGGATGAGAGAGAGTGTTATCCCAGCACAACACATCCCCATGACCCCAAAACCTCCAATGATCAACGGCCTTCTTCCCAGTCGCTCAATTGTGAAGCACTAATATGAAACAGGATTTAAGGATCAATTAAGGAAAGATTCACAAAAATTCACCTTGTTTTTTCATCATACGCATCAATTTATCATTTCAATATGATATTATGACTCTTATCAGAAACTGTAACCAGTAGGTTCATTTTTCAGCACTGGCAAAAACAGCATTTCAACCACCAGGAGTTCGTCAAAACTGCCAGTACTTAATGTATCTTCTTTCTTATCTGATAGCAAACTGATTCTGCACTGGTTTCAATTTAACCCATTAATGTCCATGTCTTAAATATTACATGCCCTTTGTTCTCTGAACATGTTTTCTATTGATCTAACCATGACACAAAAGTGAGTTTGTATCACTTAATTTGATTGAATTGTATAACATTTGGTCTTCTGGTAGCATGGGATTGCTGTATTTTATTAAAACTGCATGTTACCAGAAACCAGATATTAATGGATGATCATCCAAGGTATGAAAACACAAAATGACCATACTTTAGACCACAGGTGGCGAACTGCAGTCCTGGAGGGCTGTAGTCCAGCATGTTTTGGTGATTTCCCTGCTCAGAAACACCTGCTTCGCCCTCCACGACCGGAGTTTCACACCCCTGCTTTAGACCAATCAAAACAAGTTCTGTGGTGTTTTTCTTTTACATTCTAAGTGCATTTGTTGGACATGGAATAAGTTAATCAATCATAATAATGCAGAGGTCACAGTTTGTTTATTGTAATACAGTAGCTTACAGCTAAAGTGTTTAATGAAACAGGATGGGCAAACTCATAGGCTGTCACAGATTAGCAAGATCTTAGCCAATCCCAGACCAAGAGCTAGCACAGGGTAGTGTGTTGCACTTTTAAAGTAAGACTGTAGGACAATAAGAGCAGTGTGCTGAATTTTTTATTAAGTGTTAGTAAAGATGAGAGCCAAAGCAGTGTGCTGACTTAAAGAGGGAGAGCCACTGACAGCAGAATGAATAGCTGTAATTTTATAACCAATCTCTGGCCTTCCTCCCGTGTGCCATTCGCCTCCCAAGTGAGGACCAATTGACACTGACAGCAATGAGTTCTCCTGACTAACAGCGTGCCTCGCCTCCTCCAGCCGCTGCTGGTGCATCACTAAATCCTGGCTAAGCGATACGACTGGGAGAGGGAGACTGCGTCTGGCCTCCATTACAGCGTTGAGATGTGACCCAGGGAAGGAGCCGGCGGGAACAAATCTCATCCGTCTCTCTAATGCCTTCCCTTCATCTCATACACTGTTTTCTATGAGTGTCAGAGCGGAAAACTGGAGAAAGTGCGCAGCAGAAGATGGAGAGAAAAGCAAAGTGAAGCAGACGCAACAGACGGCGAGGCAGAGACGCTCCAAAGGGACAGCTCACACATGGCCTGCTCTCTAGATGGGAGCTGCTCATTCTTCCTCAATAGCATTGACTTTACAATTCTACGATGTCAAAAGGAGCTCAAATGCTATGCCAATCATAGTCCCCAGGATGTATATATTTTTTGTTTCACAGCAGTTTCTCACTATGGATCTACAGTTCTAGGAAATCCTTTTAATTCAAACAGAGCCATTATGTGGAGATTCTTACAACTTTAAAAACATTCTCCACACTCAAGAATCTCATTTAAAATGGTCCGTTAAAGAAGCACCCACTGAGAGGTTCTTTATGGCTGGCTGCAAAAGTGGTATATTTTTTAGGAGTGCTAGCAGAAAGCAAGCTGATTGGCTTAATTTGGCACTCATCTGAATTTAGAAAAGATTTGCTTTAAAGATGATGGTAAAGTTGATAAAGTTAAAATTAATATTTCTTTGAGCCTGCAACCGAACATGTAGGATAATCAATTAATGCTAAGCATATATGATCACGATTTATTAAATTTTTTATACAATGATAGACTAGCAACAGGCCCATGTGAAAAAAACTGGGTTAACTGGCGTTCCCCAGTGATTATAATGATACTGATAAATAATTTGTGATTTTTAAGGCTTTCATTAGAATAAGAAGACTCACCCCTATGAGTCCTGCAATGATCTCTATGGCTCCGGTTCCCACAGTGGTGTACGGGATCTCAAGGGCCGGAATCCCAGCGTTCTCAAAGATATCATTGGTGTAGAACCAGATCTAGGCCAAAGGAGAAAACAAATCATTGGGTAAGAGAGAGGGATGGTGAGAGAGGAAGAGAGAGGGAGATTCTTGGCTTGTACAGGTGGTGTATCGTGGCTGCACGGTTCCGGTGGACAACACTTCAGATTCAATTTTGGGGCTGGAGGGGTGTACGCGAGTTGAGGCAGGGGGGTAATCAGAGGGAACACAGACGGTTTTAGAGCTGCTGGGAGTGCAGAGGACACACACGGCCAGCCTCACTCCTGCTGCTTCGGCTCAACTCAGCCAAGACTCGCCACCTGTCAGCCCCATTTACCCGCACGTACGCAAACACACGCACTCACTCTCTATCTCTCTCGCTTTCTTTTTTCTCTTTTTCACACACATGTACGCCCATTCATCTTCCCCTGTGTCACAATCACTGTCAATCACCTCCGATTCATATCTGTATCTAAATGAACAAGTGGGATTCATTCTGCTGAAATTCTTAACCTTCTCTTTAAGTGTGATAAAAAAAACACTTTAAATAAAGAATTTGGTATCTGGTAAAGTTTTAAAACAAACTGTTGACTTCCCAGTATGTCTATAAAACTTTAAGCTGCAACAACAGCCAGTTTCCCATCCACTGTTTCTGATTTTCACAAAAACCAACCATTCATAACGAAGTCATAATGATTGATTTTTCTTGAATGGCAGCCTGGACAGAAGTAATTTAGGCTTACAGACTCAGTAACAAAACAACCTGCTTAAATCTAACAAATGTCTTTGGTTTTGTCAACTCCAGATAAAACATACTGTAGAAGAACAAAGCAACTAGAAGACAGTTGGGCCTTCTTCACAAGTGCAACATAACAAATAAATAAGTAATTAAGACAAAAAATACATAAGGATAGAGCAGACATTTTAAAAATTACCTTGGCTGCCTTGTTTAAATATGTTGTTAAATGGGGTATTCTATAAAAAATTCACTAGATCAAATTTTCTCACATGCTATTTATTATTAGCTGTAAGAGGAACGGAGAATATTCTTTTCTGAAATGTGAGAACATTGTTAGTATTTGAGCCTAAAATTACACTCTTCTAATTGCTTCTTATGATTGAGGAGGATTGGGGTAGGGGTGCTGGCCCAATCAAAGTTTTACATGGAGCACAGAGGAACTAAACAAAACTATAAGAAAGTTGTTTGAGCCTTAATTCCAGAAATACTAAGAGAACAAAATAATTCTTACATTTCAGAAACCAATATCTGCTGCTCCAGTTCTTATAGGACCATATTTCTCATAGGATGCCCCAATTCACATTACAGTTGTGACATGTTTACTGCATGGCACACAAAATGATTTACTGAAATGTCTGCTCTGTCTTCAAAATACATCTTCAGAAATCATCTCTATTTGTTGTGTTGTGGTGTCAACAATATCAAAGAGAACGTGTGCATGATTTTGTAAACCCATAACAACATTTATGGAAATATAGAGAATATAGAGAAGTATCCATGCTCTGATCAGATCAATATCTAAATACCATTTGCTTCATGGGTGTCTAGGCTCTCCGCTGCACATTTTGAAAGCCATGTATAAAGCATGGACACTGGGAACACAGATTTTTTACAAAATCCATCAGATGTTGCAATTTATCTTTTTTATCTTAAATTCCCATACAGTATATCTTTAATGAAGCCGTGTGATCATTCCTTTATATTCGAATTTGCTTTAATAACGGCCTTTATTTATAGCCTTGGCAGGGTGGAGCAAATTAGGTGCCATAAACACACTCTAGAAATAAGGATTCTAATTTGTTCAGCTCTGCTGGGTAAAGTATGAGCTTTGTGCTCGCGCTGTCCACTTAATCATTTGAATAATTAATTTGCGGCTAAACAAAATAATTCAGAAAGGTAATACTCCTTGAATAGCTTTGTCCTAAAAGTAAAAGACTTCTCGCATAAGCCCAGGAAACTCAAATTAGCTACCATGGTGCTACTTCTCTGGTTCTCTACTGCTTCTCGATTGCTTCGTGGCATGCAATATTTTGGCAAGTTCTCTGTGAATACAGGAGCTTAGGGATTTTAGAGCCAAATATTACATCATTAAACCCAGGGCTCATTCTCAAAATGCCAGCTTTGTTTATGCATATGCCAGGTCACAAGCATTGGACCAGTCATATTGATTTTTCTAGAAGAGTGTTTAAACTGGAAAACGATCAAAACCTTCAGGTTAGTCAAATGTAAACATAAACACTGTCTTACTGCATCAATGCCAGACAGCTGCATCCCAATGTTAATGATGACCACAGAGAGGACCTGCCAGCGGACTGTATGGTCCAGTAACAGCTGCCAGACGGACACGGTCTGCACAGTGGACAGAGAGCGCTGCTCCTCCTGCATTTCCTCAATCTCAGCCTGAATGTTACATTTGGCTCTGTACCACTTCAGAGCTGTGGGAACATGGAAGACAATGTATATTTTTATATGAAGGTGTCCCAGTTTCAGGGGAGAATATTCGACAAAGTCACAAAATCAGTGTAGAGTATTATAAGAGAGTAATTAATGTAGAGTATTATATAACTATGTCACAAAATCACACAATCTATACACCAATGTCACAAGATTCCTGTATGGTAGCAAGGCCAGTATAGAGCATTATGTGACAGTGTTATAAGATCAATGTCATGTATTATACAATGGTGGTACAAGAATAATGTAGAGATCTCTATAGAGTTTTACACAACAGTGTTACGACTTCACTATATATTGTTGCATGATAGTATCATGAGATCAATGTATTATATGACTCGCAAGTTTAATGTAAAATATTACAGTCAAGTTTGTTCAGAACAGGACAGCAATGCGTTTAATTAAAATGAACAAATTTGTTGATAAATGATAAAGAAACACCTATTTGAATTTCAAACAAACTTTCAACACAACAGAATGAGACAAGCCAGCTTTTTCACCTGTGATGGTTGCATGAACATTATGCTTCTCAATCAACAAATAACGAGGACTTTCTGGAAACCATGGCAACAGCATCAGTTGGATGAATGTTGGGATAACCACCAGGGAGAGGAACAGGGGCCAGTGTTCCTCCTGCCAAACAACACAGCACAGACAGACATATAGTTAAAAAGCATCATGATGTGCTAGTTGTTTCTTGATTTCTCAAGGCAATAACTTGACTCACTTCATGAATGAATTGTAATTAGGTAATGACATGATTCAGATGTGTTTAATTATGGTCCTGGAGATCTACCACCCTGGAGAGCTCAGATCCAACACACCTGACTCATATATTGAGACACCCCGAAGGCCTACATTGCCTGGATCAGCTGTGTTAGATTAGGGTTGGAGATATATTCTGCAGGGTGGTAGATTTCCAGGCCCATGACTGGGCGCCTCTGTGTTTGAGCATAAAATCAAGAAACAGTGCAGTGCAAATGGTTTTCAAAACAGGAGCTGAGAAACACAGGTCACTCATTTAAAATCCTGAGCATGGTCACAACGGAATACAATGACTTACAACCCTATTTGCCCGTGACATTTTTAGGCAGTACAGGAAACCTTTTCTTGGGGGATATTATTACTTTCCAAACATTTTAATAGTGACATTCTCTGATACCTTTCCAAGAAGTTCATGCAGACCCAGGAGTTGAGCGGAGAACACACCAATGCAGATAAAGATACTGGGCATGAGGCCTAGGAAGCCTCTCAGATTTTTGGGAGCAATCTCTCCTAAATACATTGGCACCACACTCAGAGAGATCCCTAAAAGTAGAAAAGACACACCATAGACTAAGTTAACCTTTTAAGCTTATTATTTGACTACTAATCTTAATAGTTGTTATTTAATATCAATTATTAACTAAGTACTATGAAAATAAAATTGCTTTTCAGCATGGCACTGATTGGTTTAGTTACTAATCCATGATCACATATTCCATTGTCATCTCTGTTACTGAGTGATTGATACTGTACCTCTACTAAATTTAGTTACTCTTCCTGACAGGGGACCATATGTTCTGAACAGAGATGTATGAGTAGAGCTTAAAATGATGAGGAAGAATCATGAGAACTTCTCAGAACTTTTAGGTATCGTCATCCAATGGGATATGGATAGTTTTAGATTAGTAACCATACTGTATTGAATTGTTTAGCAGAAAAGTGCTATGATATGTAAGTACATAGTTCTGAAGAATTGGACTGTGAGCCATATATAGATTCTTAGGGCTTAAGAGATGAACCAACTCTCCATGTTGTTCATTTTCTGAGGAGCATTTTTACCTGAATGTATTCCTGTGACAAAACGGCCAAAAATGACCATTTCAGGTGAGCGACAGATTCTGCTGAAGCCCATCAAGGTTCCTGCTATGAAGACCAGTACGGTAGAGTTGACGATGGTTCCTTTTCTGCAAAGACAGACAGAGTCCTGTTCTTGCCACTGCTCATTAAGCTGGGGCAGTTATGCTCAATAGCCAGCCACTAGGGAGTTTAACTATCAAAACCAGATAATTGATGTTCCACGACCGCAGCGCTGAGTAAAATAGCTAGCCTCCTTGATTAGTTCTATCAGGTGGTAAACTTTCACCCTGATTTACACCCAGCTGTGCCATGCTCCGCGCTATGATGGCCTTAGTCCTATAAAACACTTTGCTGGGCCGAAATTGATTAGAACATTAAATGGGGTTGTGAATCATCATCTTTCATTTGCATTTAAATATCCGCAGTCTAATCTCGTAGCCCCGTGATATTTTCAGAGCAGGCAGGACAAGCGGAGGAGTTTACTAGGCCCTCAGTGATTCCACCAAAAAACTGTGATTATGTCTCAGCTTCGCACTAAAACATGGGTAGACACAAGCGTGCAGTGAAAACTTAGAAGTATTGAAGAATAAAGAAGTATAGTCATACATTTATACTTGGATGCACTGCAATGGTTTCTAATTGAGCATGTGCACACAACCACATTTTTGATTTAATCAGAATAATGATTAACAGCCACTGAAGCATCATGCATTGTGCCATTCATGTGTTTGCTTAAACTAATTGATAAAATAAAAATTACAATGTATATAAAAGTCAAGTACACAAAAACACTGAGACAACACAATATTAAAACGAAGGAGTATTTTAAAATCTGAGCTATTTTGTGGTCATTAAAGGTGTAATCAATTGTCACTGAGACCATGTGAAAAGTTAGTGAGAAAAGTTTGGAGCCTAAAGGGCAGAACAACAAAACTGTTTCTCTTCCAGAGGGTGACCAAGGTCGGCCAGAGAGGTACAAAAGGTCTTGGGGGTAACAGATGAGGTGGCAGGTACCTCAGTGGTTCTCAGACTCAAGGGAGCATCTGGCAGAGTGACCAGACAGCACCAGATGTTATGGGGTCTCCTCTTGACTTACCTTCCAAATTTGGTGACGAGCATCCCCACCATCAAAGAGCCAATCAGGCCTCCGATGGCAAAGACAGACACGGTCAGTGAGTACATGAGCGTCAGCGTCTCTCCTGTCAGCCCCGTCCCATTCCGACTCACAACAGTGCGATTGTAGAAGTCCTTGATGTACTGTGTGGTTATAGGTGGGGGGGTTGGGGGGAGAGAGAAAATGTCATTTTCATAAACGCCTGCTGACTATCTTGTAAATTCATTTCATGCGGTTGCACAGTTATCATATCCCAAACCAAACAATGCAACGTGACACTCATGTGACACTACTCACACATTATTCATGTATATCAGGGAAAGTAGATTTAAAATGTAAGATTTAACGGTATCATGCGTCCTTAAAACCCATACCAGTCCAAACTCAAAGATTCTATTCAATAAAGCATACATTTATCTGGGTGGAAACAAGGGCTTTGGTTTCATGCTGTCATTGACTCTCTCATTTCTTTCTCAATCACACACACTCACTCACTCACTCACTCACTGATTCACTGACTCACTCACTCACTCTCTCTTTTTTTTTTTAAATCAAATTCCTGCGCATGTATCTCTTTTCTTCTCTTTTCCTAATCTCTTTAAGCCAAATTCACTACAGTTTCAAGGTTTTAGTTTTCTCATAATTGACTCATGAGTACAATGGTGTGACTGTCAGTTCTAATTCTAACGAGGGGCTGAAAAGCTTTCATTAGATCCCAAATCCTAGCAATCATTTAGCAAGGAATTTATTAACCTTTTCTTTTTATTAACAAATTCAATATTTCCAATTCACACTACTGGTCAGAATCGGATCACTTAAACATTTGGCACTGTGTGTTCTGTAATCCTAATTCTGAAACTCAATGTCTGTATTTAGGGTATGCAGCGTACCAAAAGGCAGCATAGAGCGAAACCACTTTCACGGGGGATATAGCAGTCAGCTTTGAAACAAAGAAATAAACAAGAAAATTTGAATCTTTTCACCATTAACAGACTAATGGTGCAGGGCAAATAGGTCCCCACTTACTGTACATGAAGACCTGCTAGAGGCAACCACTGCTGCACAAAACAGATTAATAGTGTTATACAGCTCCATTATAAAAGTTGTTTTAAAAGATCTTGTTCCTATCAGCTTAACTAAGGAACATTTCACTTCCACAACTCTGAATAATAAATAATCATCTGCAGATATATCCATAATTACATGCCTGAATACAGTAATCTTTGCTTTTAGTCCAGAAGAAGAAGTTACAGAATCATAATGAAGTAGCATGGGCCACATTCCCTGAGTTTCAGCCAGGGTTTGTTTCAACCACATGGTCCATTCATTCCACATTCCTCATTTAATAACAAGTCCCTCACACAGCACACTGCCTTTCTAGAGCTACTGCTCAGGCTTCCACTAGGGGAACCTTTCTCCACTTCACTGTAGAATTAAGACTTACTGATCAAGAACCAGTGTATATTTGTAACAACAGGAATTCATTTACAGAGAATGCCATATTTCAGATACACCAATAATAATAATAATAATAATAATAATAATAATAATAATAATAATAATAATAATAATAATAATAATAATAATAATAATATCCTTACTTCATTGCCACTTACAGTGTTGGGTGATACATGCCATTTCTACTACTAAACCAGCTCTTGTGTCAAGTAGTACCCCTGATTTTCAGTTTAAGCAGTATAAATTAACCAAGTACCATAAATATCATTGCAAACTATGATATATGCAGATTTATATACAGATCATTACTTCCCATTATTAGCCTCATATTATTTTAAGCATCCTTACCCCCCCTTATGGAGCATCAAAACAGGACTGTAAATGATGAACATTTATTATTAACATTATTATTTTATTATTATACAATTTGGCCAGTTAGGGAATCAATGCATTTCAATACGATTTTGTATAACATACAATAAAATGTTTAACTATGGTTGTATGTAAAAACTGTAAATAACATATTTATTTCATTTTCTAGTGAAACGCAGTTGTGGAACAAACTTATATATATGTCCTACTTCTTTCCCTTGTTTCCTGCACCAGTTGCTGCCACAATACCCTAAACCATAACAAAGCCATCTTCATTATTAAAAATTGGCAATGTCTTCTTTTATTGAAATGGTTCTCATTTTCACCCCTCTGATTGTAGCCAAAGAGTTTTCTAAAATGTATCTGGTTTATTATTTGTTGCTTCAGATACTACCTAATTACCTTTCCATGGAGATTATGCTTGTGGAATTACACTGCGTAGTGATCCAAGGCATCAACTATCCGTCACAAGCCAAAACTTTCTGTAAGTCCAGTAAGTGTGGAGACCCACCAGTCTATAAGCATTATTTTTCATGGTTTTCAAGATCTGGTCTCAGCTCAGCAGACTTTTCTAACTTCCATTTCTGTACGACATTTCAAACATTAAGAAATCTCTCCAGGTTTTTTTTATTCTATTATTCTATTATTTCTATGCTAAACTCACCTTGAGCGCTAGGGGTCAAAAACCACAGTTTTTCTCTGACCACAGCATCCTGACCCAGTTAAAGTTCCAGTTGCAAAATCCAAGTGTTTTTGATAGGGGTGAAAAAAGAGGAAATGCTTCCTCCTGCCACACCTTCCAAACAGTTTGATGGCATACAGGTGACATCTTTTGGTGGATTTGGACCAAACTGTAATTCTGACACTGTGGACTTACTTCTTTGAGTATCCTCCTCACTCTTGCTGCTGACAAAATAGACATGTGTTCTCTTCCAGGCTGGTTCACGATAGCTTTGAATTTCATAACTGTTAATATGGGCATTTTAAGTCGAGCAGCGATTTTCTTGTAAACATTTCCTGATTTGTGCAAGTCAACACACTTTTTCCTTTTTTCAGAGGAATGCTCTTGAATCTTCCCAGCGGTGAAGGGATTTGGGCCCCGTGTCACCTCATTTCTATTCCTCAGTGAAACAGAAAATGTATTGACCATTGCTTAAATTTCCCTAAACGCTTAATCCAACTTAAAATGAGTTATGTATAAGTGATGACATTTCATTTATGTTCAAATGGCTTGGGCTGGCAAGAACTGTGATCTACGTGATTTTATCTTAAAACACAATGGCCTTCTCTTGCTTTATAAAAACAGGTTATCTATTTTCATTCATTTTCAATCAGCTGTTTAGATAAACCCACGGCTACTGACAGTAAGACCAATGATATGAGAGGTTTGAGTAGGTCACATAATTATTATTATGGTCTTCTGATGCCTCTGTCTAATTCTTATCCAGAAAGTTAATATATATACACTCAGGAATGTTCGGGCCTCAATGCAAAAATGATTTCATTAAGTGAATTTGCATTTTCATGCTGTGTGATGTATCTTTATTATTATGATTTTTAGTCTAATTATACATTTGTTCATCATGCTTACCCCTGCTGGAGAGTTGACCACAGCCAAGTTATAGCCATAAAGCATGGAGCTACCAAATGAGGTAAGGAAAGCAACTGCAAGTAGAGATGATGTGAGGTGCTACAGGGATAGAGAAGGAGGATAATAAACATTCTTCATATATCATACAAGATTAAAAGAATAAAGGCTTTGTCCTATCAGTCTGTGAAGGCAGACAACAATGACATATTAAACAAATGCTGACATCCAGCAATTGCCTACAATATACATTTTAATTCATATAAAATTCAATAGAAAAATAAAGACAGCTAGAATGGGATGTAAAGCAAGGACACATTCTTACATATATTAACTAATGACTAATTGTCTGTCAACACTAGCAATAGCTGAAGCCATTAGGAGTCACTGTGATTCCAAGACCTCAAATCAATTTATCAATCATTATTATGTGGATAGAGGGGGACCTTAACAAATGGTTTAGGTTCATTTGCTGCATTATACGGTTTAGAAATAATTGCCAAAAATTAAAAATACAAGATATCATTAAGTTTTCATTAACATATAGCACCAATGGTAATGAATGTATTGTTTGTTTTAACAGGAAATATATGCACACGACTGTTAGGCATATGGTCTTTTAGAAACCATTATTATTAATAAACGGCCAAAAAGAAACTGTACAGAAACCATTTTTCTGAAATAAATGATCATAATCTAGATCCTTGAAAGTGTCAAGCTTTTTTCAGTGTGTGCTTGAGCTGGTGCTCTGATAAGAACAGAGGACTTGTAGTAACTTAAGTTGGACTAGTGCACACAGTTGATCAGGGGGAGACTTAATTTAGCCCACTAAGTGGTCAGATGCAGCTACTTATGTAGCTACTTATGCACACAAGAAGAATGAGACAAGAAAATGTCTTGTGACCTTAAATGGACACCATCACTTTCTCTTTACATTGTTCTAAACTTAGTGACTACAGACATTACCTAAAAACTGAAGATATTTAAAACTTTCACCATCTGTGTTTTTTGAAATAACAAACAAATGAATTGCCAAACAACTAATATTTACAAAGAGATGGTAAACATAGTAATAAGACAATAGAACAAATCGGAACCAGACTAAATAAACTAAATAGTAAAATAACAATAAATAAATAAAAGCAATCACCATCACCACTGACAACAACAAAATTAATAATTACAATAATAGTAAACTCTATAAATACAATAATAGTAAAGCTGGCTTACCGTTGTAATTTTTCCAGGTGACGTAATCAGTACTTCTTCTGCCATTTATAATCTTTCAATCAAAGACTCCTTATCAATAAAACAAATGTGAATTAAGGTTTCCTTTCAGCTTGGTTTATACTGGGCTACTGGAATCACAACTGACCTCATCTTTACAAGGACAGGCGTGGTCAGACTTGACGGTGAGCAGGTTGTTTAAGACGCTGAGCCCTGGGCCTGTCCTCTCATCCTTAGGGTGTCGAGCACTGGGCTACATGCTAGAGCAGTGGAATCACATGATTGGAAGCAACGTGACTCTGAGGAAGACTGGTGAAATCAATTAGCTAAGTGAATTTAAAGACTGCGGCCTTTGGTATGAAGGACAGAAAGCCTGTGGTGGAGAGTCCTGAGCTAACACAGCACGGGAAGAAAAATGGTAGACGATGTGAGATTATTAAGCTTCCCAGTGACATAAAGCTTATGTGTCAGATTTTAGTGTAGGGTTAGCCTTGGTCTCAGCTAGACGTTTAACTATCCTCTCCTTTTCAATCAGTCTCTGTCAGCCAAGGCCAGTTAGTTTAGTTTCGTTTGTTTGTGAGAGCTTCAGCCCAAAATAATGTTTTTGACAGGCTGTCAAAATTTAAAGCTGCTTCCTTATTTGTGTTAGATTTCTGGCCATGTACCTGAATGTGTGACATTCAGGTACTAACTACAGTTTTCTTACTCTGAATCTTACGACAAGCACGTGAAGGCAGCGTTAGCATGGTCACTCAAAGCCACACTCAGGAATTTCAGAATGGCTTCTTCCATTTCACAGTGAGAGCCAGTGCTGGTCTCCTACTTAAATTCCTTAACAAAAAGTGCATAGTTGTCTAAAAAAAAAAACACAGGTTTTAGTTCTTTACACAAGTACAAAAGCAGGAATTCTTAAATGTACTTAAAGCATACAACTAATAATAGTGTCCTAAAGGGTATTTATAATGCACTTTTTTTTTTATTAATCTAATTAAGGTACAATCACAAACAGCCCATCAGAAAGAACTAAGTAGGGGATGGAGAATTAACAAAGTAGTTCCTTCAGTTCCATAGCTGGCTTACTGCTGGCCAAATTATCATTCAACTTTCTCTACTTTACACCTCTCATGTTCCTATCACCTTTAGTGTACAACACTTGTGCTTGTGCAGAAGTGTAAAACAAGCAGTCGTGGGTGAGGTGCAGACATTTGCAGGTGTATGAAGAGGAACATATATCAAAGGTTTAGGTTTGTTAGAATTTATTAAAATAACACTTATGTTATTTTACTGTATGTCCAGAGCTCAGAAATGATGATGTATTATTCCATTCCGGTGCTTTATGTTCCTCTTGTACCACAACACTCACTCTGGTTATAGAGAATATTTTTATGCATCTGTCTAATTCTTATCCAGACAGTTAATACGTATACACTCAGGAATGTTCCGGAATGTTTGTGCAAAATGATTTAATTAAATAAATTTGCTTGTGTAAACCCGTAATTTATTAGTTTACTCACCATTGATGTCCTCAATGCATGCCACTCCACCTACTAGCATCTTCTGGCAAGTCACTGGAGAAGACAATAAAATTACACACAACTCTTGCTGTGATTTTGGTAAAATACATATTTCAATGTAGTACAAAAATGGGGGTAAACATAGGAATAGGAGTGTAAGAAGTGTGATGTACTAATTTTTTTCTTCTATGTGTTGCAGTTCGGCTCGGTCTTTGTAAATGTCATGCTAATAGACCAACCAGGGCTCTCAAGTCTCACGCAATGACCGTGAGACACACGTATCTGACTGTCTTCACACGCTCACACGCCACACCTTCGATTTCTCACGCAGAATCTAGGCTGCCCATTGAACACCACCATCAACCGTGGGTGCTTCTCTGTTATCTCTGTTATCCTGTTACCCCCACCCCCAAATCACCGCTCAGCGTTCGGCAAATCAGTTCAGTGCCTCAACTGATCCTCATAAAGACAGAGCTCGTTAGACCACGCCCACAATGCGAGGAAAAACATGTTTTTAAATTGATTTGGACTGCCGTTTTCTTTATTGTCTTCCTAATAAATGGCCACCATAACAAAAACTGTTACCCAGTGCGCTGCATGGCAAATAAAATACTCAACCCTGATTTAAGATTTTACCGGATTCCAAGATGCAAATCACAGTCGAAAAGACGCAGTATTTCTCCCTAGCCACGGCAACCCAATAAGACCTCTGTGCTTCTAGTTGCATCGTTTCCTGTCAGGTAGGTCAAAAGTAAATCACTTCTCTATCTGTAAATCAACTGTAAATGATTGTTTCTAATTCAGCTTGTTAGTTAGCTAGCTGGCTCTATAGCTAGCATGTGTGGGTTAGCTTAATCGATAAACTTGTCATCCTCACCTGTGGTGAATAATTTTGTAATCTAGGTTTGACATTAACATTTAGCTATCACTCACTGTGGTTAGTTGATATCAAAATGAAAATAGTCACCAGTTATCAATTTGACCAGCAAAGGTCTTTAATGTCAGCAGACTAATATAATAGTCCAGCTGTACCTGAGCAGCAAAATGACAAGTTCGTATGCCTTAGATGAAGACTGACTTTTGGATAGAAAATGTGCACTGACGGAGCACAGCAAGAAATACTTTCTCTGGCGCTTTCATCAGACAGAAAGATACTGAATTATACTGATGTTTACATTTTATGCCAAAGCATATTCTGTATTCACAGTACACACTTTGTCACTCCCATTAAACTTCACAGAATGTTTTCCCAGTAAGGGGCGTGGTTTCCCCTCAAACGGGGCGTGGTTTCCCGAAGACGCGTGCTTCCGTCTCAGTAGTAGCGCGAGATGATTATGATAAAGCGCCTCCAGGGGCTCTGGGGTCAGGCTGAGCTGTCATATGATTTCCATCAGCATCATGATTCTACTTTGTAAAAATCAATTAGGGCTTTGCATAGTACACTGTTCACAAAAAGAAAGACCACGCCTCCTCACGTGCACTGGTACTGTTCCTAGCTAATGCATGTGGGTTTCAGAGGAAGTGAGACAGTGAGTGTTTTGGTAGACACATATCTGAAACTTATCTTCATGCAAAAATCACAAAAAAGGAAAAATCACAAGCAAGAAAAATAATCAGAAAAAGGACGTGGATACATTGTGACAATGTATATTTTTCATTCTTGTTCCTGCCTTTTCACAAATATCGTCTTCAAGGGAGTGCATAATGTGTACTTCATCTGTTGTTCTTCCACAGCTTTGATTTTCCCTTTGTGTAAATACAAACAACCAAGTAACATGGTTATTGCTTCACATTTGTGTAACACTCTGAATAATAATAATAATAATAATAATAATAATAATAATAAAATATATAATAATAATAATAATAATAATTGAGGTTAGTGTGTACCTCAATATTTGCATTTATTCTAGCAGCTTAACAACCCAGCTGCTAGAATACAGTATGTCATTATACTGTATTAACTCACACTATCAGCTGCTTTTTTTTTTGTTGTCTTGTCCTGTAAATGATTGTTCTGTTGTTGTGTTTTTCCACTCTACCTTGTAGTCTTGTGGTGTTTCTGTTTTTGTTCTTTTGCACAGTAGTTCTGGAGGAACGTTGTTTGACTTTACTATATTCTGTGTATATGACAAAAACTGACACTAAAGGGCTACTTTTACTGATAAATAATCCTTGTGCCAGGCTTCAGAGGGAAGCTCCAGGACAAATGCTAAAGGGGTAACATTTGTGTATTTTGTATCTTAGTGCTTATTTTAAGTGACCTTAGCCTGTAGATAACGGTGTGAGAAAATCCTCAGACAAGGTAAACTGCTAACCTTTACGTCTGTAGGCATAAAAAACGAGAATGTTTCACAAATGAGAGTAACATTTTAAATGTGAAAGCCTAAAGTCTAGCACAAATGGGAGGAAGCATATTAGCTGCTGAAACTTGAGTGATTGCTCTGCTGCTCTCTGTCCCTCTTTTTGTTCTTTCATTCATCCAGTGGAGGGTCTGCCCCACCCCGTCCTACTGCATGGCGTGGCTGAGCTAGAATGAAGTGTCCAGCAAGGGCCAAACAAGTCCACTGACATTTATAAGCACTGAGATATTGGCAGGTTTAGATGGAGGTTTTTTGGCTTTGTCAGATTTGGCTCACTCACCTTGTGAAAAGAAATGAGGCAGGGCAGTAGAGCTGAAGTTTGACCTCTTAGCACACTTACTTAAACACAAGAAAGCAAAAGGTGCCTGGCATTCAGGAAAAACTCTAAAGCCTGGCTGTCATTGACATTCTGTTGGATTAACAGTGAAGCTGTCCCTGAACTGGAAACCAATACTTAATCATAATCTGAATAATCTGCATATTATGTGTAATTATGTTGTCATACATCAAAATGTATTGATTAGACATTAATTATTGTTTTAAAATACATAGATTGTACAAAAAAAGGCTTTTATTTTACAACATTTTCATTTATCAGGGAACAAGGCTATAAATAAACCTCATGACTGATTGTTTACAGTACAGACATACTGTCTTTGCTGGGAAATGCCTAAAAGACGGCATGTGTTTTTGAAATGTCACTGTAGCTTTTAGAAATGCATGATATGGACAACATTTCAGTGCTGAGATTGTACAGCTACAAATTGCAATTGTGATGCCTTTCAAGATATTACAGGGCCTATTTCATTACTTTTCTGGTATTAACAGAGCTTAAAGTCTGTAAATATTGTTTCTAAAGGTACATTTACTCCTGTCATCCATACAGTCCATCCATACAGGTTATAACATCTATTGCAAGTGGCCAGGCACTATGCACTACGTTTCTTAAATATTTTAAACAGTATATTTAGAGCATAGTCTTGATTTAAAAGCACAAGAACATTTTTAAAACATAAATGCCAATGATATATTTTCTGTCCTTCCCTTGATTTGGCGCCCCCCCTGGCGGTGCGCCCATATGCACCGCATATACTGCATACCCCATTTTTGAGCCATGTATAGAAAATGAGCTACAAAACTGACCATTTTTAAATCCAACACATTTAAACTTATCCCCTTATTTTGGCTACAGAAGCTTTACTTTGTCCATTTATGCATATAAACAACTTTAATGGCTAAAGAGAAAAACAATTAGACTTTGTTAAATTACGTAAAAACCTTGATTAATCAGAACACCTAGTAACTCACTTGGAGATTTGATTGGTCACCCTGTCAGAAACACTGTGATTGGTTACAGGCTCATTTTCATTTTGCAGCCTTCTGTGATATCTGTATTGCAGAGACTCATATTGCAATAACGATTAGTATAGTGAGATGTTGTGCAACCGTTTTACCTTTTAAATTTTTATGTAGCTAAATTATAAGGAGACATAAACCTTGCCATCACCTGATAAAAATTGCCCAGATATATTCTGTCCCATATGTTTCTGTCCCATATGCTTTCTTACAGGCTCTATACAAAATTTTAAAAAATAATTATAACCTTTTATTCGAGAATTATCTTCACTCACCTGAAGATAACTCTGGCTTTAAAAAGACATTGATCCTTTTGTCTGGTCAGAGCTATTTCAGCTGGACTGGAGGAGTGCTCCCACAGCCAGGGCATCACATGTGTGAGAGAATCTAATCTTTGTGGACAATTGTGTTTTTATTGTGTGCAGGAGGTGGGCTGTAACTTCAGATGTCCCTCCAGGGCTGGGTCGATATTTCTCCCCTTATTTCAGCCTCTGTCTTGTCCCATGTTTAATTGCATTGTGTAATGCTAGGGGAACGTGGTAGGTTGTTAGAGAAAGTCTTGCTCAGGTCACTGACCTGACAACCATTTGGTCTCAGCTTTCTTCTTTCTTCTAATGCATCTCAAATCAAAGCAGCAGCAATGTTCACCTCTGCAACTCCTCATCTTATAACAGGAACTCAGTGCTCACTTCATATTAGGGCTGCATGGTATTTGGAAAACATGTGATATGCAATAATGTTGTTGTTGCGTTGGCGATATCACATGCGATAAGTAAAAGCCTTTATAGTGTTAATGTTTTCTGCTTTGGATTTGCTGGTAATAAAGACTCCAGGCGCTGACTAGTCTATGCATAAAAAAAAGAAATGCAATATTTCTATTCCAACATGTTTTGTTTTTATTTACTTAAACAGAGCATTTAATGCCTCCCATAAAACATTTGAACCATTGAACATTGTTGAAGAAAATCTGAAAATATATTTTTTTAAATATATTTTTAAATAACTAAATGTAAACATAATTTAAATTATAGTAAGTTCTTAGCCAGATACAAATAGCAAAAGGAACATCTATAACAGCATCACAGAAGATGAAGAAAACTGCCCAGTGATGTTTTTGCCCTCTTCTCTGGGGCACTGGGTGAAGAACTTTGGAAAAACACCATTTATTGCAGTTCAGTCAGTCTTTTCGCGATATGTATATTGCATATGTTGATATCGTGATGATGGTAAATTCCCAATATATTGTGCAGCCCTACTTCATATCATGGATTAGTCCTTGGATGTCTATGTAAATCTATGTGATTATTACAGGAGCCCACAGTTGTATATGTGTGTTACCTTGTATGTCAGCAGTAGCTATGGCTGATGCCAGTATAGGACTCACAGTTCAACAGAACACAATTAATTGATTAAACAACAAAAAAGAATAAAAGTAGCCACTCTATGAATTGACAATGATTAGTTGGCAGTTTCTATGATGACAAAACATATTCTGAATTCTCCTTCTGGTCAAAACAAAGACACAAAGCCTAATAGGTATATTCATTTACATGCTTGTTTGTCAAAATAATTAGTAGATTGCTTAGTTTTGAAACTTGTCTTATTTACAGGACCGATGGAAGCATTAAAGTAAGCGGACATCTCCATTATAGCTGCGGGGGTCATTACATTTCCCAAGCACTGAAACCTTTACGATTTATTATTGAAAGAGTGGTCTCAGTACTAACGTTTCTACAGCAGTGAATAAATTCATGAATGAATGCACTTGGTTACAGTTTATGTTACTACAAATGTATAATGTACTAAATGCCAGTTTCCATTTCTCAATGCTAAACAGGATGTTCTTCAGAGACCTTTCAGAAAAATAGCTGGTATTACTAGTAAAACTAAACAAAATGATGTTACCACTGTTAAATTACTCCTTATGTATAAGTTTACTGGCACATGGTGTATTATAATCATGGCATATGTTATCTATTTGTATTGAAAGTTTGTCCTAGCTCATCAGTCAGTGTTTTAGTTTTCTTTTGTCAGAGAATTTTCCCATTCTGTACATTTAATTTTTTTTGTTTCCATGTTTTTTTTGGGGGGGTGGCATTTGTAAGTGGTTCTAAGTACAAATAAGCTTAAAATTGAAAGTCTATTCAAAGTTGTTTTTTGTACAACATATGAGGTGATCATCGGTGATCTGTTTAATGGTTGTTGTCCTCAGACAGAGCATGCGTACAAAGACCTGTTTTTGTGGGGGTTTTTTTTTGTGTGTGTGTGTGTGTGGGTGTTACTCCTCAATAGCTGTGATTCAAGTGTATAAACTGAGAGAATCAACTGCAGTTGATTACCGGCAAATAAAAAGAGAGCGGGAAAGAGAGAGAGAGCTCATCTAGTGTGGAAAAAGGCTGTTGTGTACCTGATCACGTTAAGAATGACTAAGATTGATGGCTGCTTCTAAAATCTAATATCCTCCCTCTCTATGGCTGATTTTCTGATGAATGTAATCAGGGACTGACACTCATACACTTGACAGGAAACCATGTTCCACAAAGCAGTGGTGTCCTTTGACTTAGCAAGTCCCCATGAAATAGGATTCGTCGTTCTCAGGAGATGGTGATATATAGTGAAGGGGTTCTGCTTTGTTTTGGGGATAGAAAAAAGAACAGTTAGTAATTCATTGTTAACTGTTACCAAATGATGAATACTATTTATAGTGTAATTGTTCCTGACAATACGTTTCCGGTGCCATTCAGGTCCTTGGATATTAACTCTTGACCTGTGTCAAAGCATTGAGGCCCTCTTGTGGTCACTGATATTTTTTTTTTTTTTTGAAGACAGACCGACCTTAGACCTGTGAAGACAGGACTAACATTTGGGATCATTCAGAAAATAACCATTATTTTCCTGGTGATTATAAACAAGGGCAAAATACTTCAGGTTAACCTCATGAGTGTCTCAAACCCTGCAGAACACATACAAGGGAGCTTTAAAAGGAGGCTCTAGATGCAAGCTGCAGCATCTGCGATCCTGCATACATCACTCTGTTTATCGCCGCTGCTGCTAATTGAACAGAGGCTCACGGAATGGTGCCCCCATGTGTTCTTCAGCGCCACGCAGCCATTGGCTGTTGTTGCGGCGACGCGGCCATTAATGAGACAGGGCCAGGAAGATGGATTACCCAGTGCCATATTGCCCATCATCCCCAATCAAGAACCACCCATGGAAATTGATTGTTCTAATTTGCTCTCATTATTATTATAATACCCGGACAAAATAACACACGCGGCTTGCTGTCAAAGCCGTGAAAACCAGCCATTAGTTATGGGGGAGACAGCAAATGCATTTTATGAGTTTCGCAGTGAGTTGAAACGTTGGATGCAAACACATCTTAATCAGATTTCTCCTCCTTCCATCATGGTGATATAGCATCTCATTACCTCCACCTCAGAGAAGGGGGGGGGGGGGGGGCAAGAGCACACATCCATTTAGATTTTAATGTCAGTGTCACAGTTTTACTTTGTGAGTAATGCCTTGAACTTTCCGTGAACAAGATCAGTAGCAATCATGGATTCAAGTGCCAAAATGGCAGACCAAAAAAAAACCCCAGTTTTGTTAAACACTGCTGTTCACTGAAAAAAACAAAACAAAAAAAGGAAAGCGAGCTTGTTTGTGTTGATCTCACAAATTCTGCTTTACTCAGCAAATTTACATGCTCTCATTATACTCTCTCTCTCTCTCTCTCTCTCTCTCTCTCTCTCTCTCTCACTATCTCTCTCACTCTCTCTCTCTCTCGCTCGCTTGCTCTTTCTCTCTCTCTCTCTCTCTCTCTCGCTTGCTCTCTCTCTCTCTCTCGCTTGCTCTCTCTCTATCTCTCTCTCTCTCTCTCTCACTTGCTCTGTCTCTCTCCCTCTCTCTTTCTTGCTTGCTCTTTCTCTCTCTCTCTCCCCCTCTCTCTGTCTCTCTGTCTTTTTACCTTCTCTCATCAGTTCCCCTTTGCGACCGCCGGGCCTTTACCTGCTGTTTAGCAGCGCATCTAACAAAAAAGAACAAGTGGTCAATACCTCACAATGTGTCATGCGGGATGTGTATAAGTAGCCCTGCCTCCAGTTCAGCCAGTGATGTACATCATAAGTGCTTTTCCTCCAGAGGCAAATAAAGCCTACAGGCCTGCACTGTTCCCAGAGCAGCTATGCTTACGCTGCACTCTGCCTGTCTCACGAGCCCCTCTCATTACATATTATAAGGCTTATAAGGCACGAAAACGATCAGAGCGGGCTACGATTATGCATCCCTAATCACAGAGTAGCCCCATGAAGCCAGGCTGCTCTTGCCCTTTTTATTAGGCGACGATGAGGAAATGGCAGGTAAATCAGTTGAAGATTACACCTCAGATATTTTTTATGACAGAGCCAGGAGCCTCATCAGGAAGGAATATTTAGCCAGGTCAGCAGTGCATTAATGGGTGAGGGACATCATCTGGAATTAGGGCTGTAATTTAAAGTAGCCTTATTACCACGATCACTAACGTCCAGGCTTTTATTAGCGACACAACTTAATAAAAATTAAAAATATGAACACGGAGCCTTAATACGTCTTTGGCTAGTCTCCGAAGATGTTTTCCAATTTCACATTAAGCCAAAGATAGTATCATTCAGTGTAAATTACTGAGGCGTTAGAGGATGTGGAGGGAGTAAGGGTGCCTTGTTAGAATGCTTTTTAAGCACTATTGTTAGGGCTTCAACTTAGTTAAAGCACCACTGTAACTTGAGTTCATTGTGCTAGACTTCAGATGAGGCTGGTGTTAGTCTCTCCAGAAACCATTACGTTTCACTAGTTTCATAACATTTTCTTCATTTAATAGACAGGAATGTTTGGGCATGTTGTATATGGTGGGCCGTGAGTTGTGGGGTATGGAGTAGATCCATCCCCTCGTCCCATTCTTCTGCTTTCCCCCAACAGGCCCTGTGTAACCTTCAGCCCTACAGGGGAGAGGCTTGTAAATTACCACTGGAGTTTCCCCTTCCCGCTCCCGCTGCTAGCATTTCATTAACCCCATCCTGATCTCCCCCGACCTTGACTGCTTGCCTTCACTCACAGGGGAATGGTCTCTCTCCTCAGCCCTTTTTTCCTCTCCCTTCTTGCCAAACAGCTTTGAGCTGCAGCCAGTACATATGTCACCCACAGCACTGTGGCCTCTGTGACTGAGAAACAAGAGAGAAATGGGCTTCCACTGCTGCTGTGGCACTGAATGCAGTTTTGTGTCAGATATTCATATATGATTTCATGTCTCTGATATTGGGCATCTAACGACTATTTGTTTAACCCCTTAGGCTTTAAAAGTTTACAGTTATTACATATTACTACCCAATTACTTTTGTTTTGCTGTACTGTGTAATTACACCATTATATGATTAATTCCATTATGAGACAGACAGTAAACTCCATTTACATTCAGTAAAAAAATATTATTTTAAGTCTGTAAACTGTTTGAAATCATTGTTTCAGTTTTCTGTGAGAATCTGAAGCAAAAAATGTCAAAAATGTCTTTATTATTAGTGTGTTTTAGAATCAAAGGTGTGTAAGGGGCTGTCTTTTCAACAAACCAGAAGTCAAAATTTCATTAAACTCATCCCTTAAGTTTCTCCATCTGTACTTTATATGTGATCTTGCTGCTGTCAGCAGTGGTTTGCTGTTTCACGCTTTAAGCTCATAGACGTTTTAGTGAATTGAGTGTCAGACAAACAGCCTATTAAATATACTTACGTGACACAATATGGTTAGTTAAGTTCTTCATCTGTGTTTTGCGTTCTTGAATTCTTCATTTCGGGACAGTTCTTCTTAAAAGTAGCCTTTCTTTTGGAGATTTCTTTCTCTGCCTTTGTACTGTTGTCTTTTTGACAAATGCTGTGACTGGGAGCTCTATATGAGAGCTTTTACATTGATGCTTAATGACTGGTGTAAAATTGCCAAAAAAAGGGGTGAGTAAACTGGCCTGACTGAGTGGAGTAGCTTAAAACCATCCCAAAGGATATTATTACCAGAAGTAAACAGGTAATTGAAAAGGTAAAACAGGAAGTAATAAACAGAACTTGTGAGTATTGTAAGAAACAAATAAAACTGCTGTAGCACAGCAGCATAGTAGCTGATTAATTTTTTTCAATTAAATTTTTTTGTTTGTTTATTTTTTGGGAGAGTGTTCCTTTAAGTTCTTTTATATTTTTAGATTCCAGAATACTGAAAAAAACTGAAGTGCCCATGTTTGATGATGGCAACAACAAGTAGTTGAGGAGCCATCACTAATAGAACGTTATATAATGGAACAAAAAAAGATAATTAGTAACTTATAGAAGTGATTAAGAAATAGATTAGGTCTACTTTAATCTTTACACTTAATAAGTAAATGTTTAATTTGTTAAAAATATTTAGAGAAGTGTCAGTCTATCAATATAATACTTAAGTACATGGAACTGAGTAAACAGAACTGTAACATCTTGCCTTTTGTTGGCCTTGTCTTTGTCTGTTGTCCCGCCTTGTTTACTTTCCCTTGTTTTTCACCATGTGCTTTTGTTTTTTTCTTGTCTCCTCCTTAGACCTGCCTTCTAACAGATTTTCTAATCTGTGTATAGTTTGTTAACCTCTTGTCATGGTCAGTGGCTGCTAGGGCCACTGTCTTTCTGTTCTGTTTGGTTGTGCTTGTCCTGTTCTGTTTTACTCTGGGTCTTTGTTGGGTTTTTGGGGCTTTTATTTTGATAGGTGTTTTATGTTTATGCTTGTGTCACGTGTCCTTTGTTTTCACCTGCCCTGAGTTCTGTCCTGTGATTTAGTCCAGTATTTAGTCTGTGTGTTTTGAGTTCTCCCTCATGTGTCCATCACCTCATCATCCCTGTCTGTGTCCTGTTTAGACCTTTTGATTCTGCATCCTGGAGGCCACCGAGCCTATTTGATTTCTTTTGTTTTCTTTAATAAAAACCCTCAGCATGGACATCTGCCTGTCTGCTTGTTCCTTGCCACGAGGCAGCTCATTCTGTTTATGTTGGTTTTGTGGACTCTTATTTTGACACGGTCCTAGTCATTTTGGTCACGTGCTTTTCTGTTTCACCTGTTTCTGATTTGCTGCCCGTTATGTTCTGTATATAAGCCTTATTTTCTGATCCATTCCCCATGTCTCCATCACCTCATTTACCCTGCCTTTGTCCTGCCTGTTATTCTGCTTATGAAGCCTGAGAGGCCACAGTGCCTATTTTCTTTTGTTCTTATTTTTCTTTAAATAAAGTATCACGAGTATGGATTCCAGTCTGCCAGCCTGTTCCTTACTCAGAGGGAGCTCAGAGTGTGGGCCTTACAGCCCGCACTCTGACAACACCTCTTGTCCTCTGTGTTCTTTCCGTGTTTCTTTTTCTGGTGTCATTTGTTCTGTGTTAGCCCTCTGAATATTTGTTGAAAAAATTATTATATTTTCCTTGTTTAGTGTTTTAAGTGGTTGTGGGTTCAAATCCCAAGGCTGCTAGACAAAGCACCTGTCACAGCTGGTGGCCGTTAGAGGCCACTATATTTCTGTTTTTTTTCCCTGTTCTGTTTTTGTGCTGTTCTGTGGACTTTTATGTTGAAGTTTCCCTGATGTCTTGTGTTTTCACCTGCCTTGAGTTTCGTCCTGTGATTTTAGTCTGTATTTATAGTCTGTGTCTGTAGGTTTCCCTCATGTGTCCGTCACCTCATCATGCCTGCCTGTGTCCTGCTTTTTCTGTACTCCTGATTCCTGGTGGCCATCGTGCCCGTTTCTGTTCTTTTGTTTTACTTTAATAAAAGTCACGTTTGCATGGATCCCCGTGATTCTGCCTGTTCCATGCCACGAGGGAGTTCCGAGTGCTGGCCTCACGGCCAGCCTCATGACAGTACCATCTCCAAACACTGCTCCCTGGGTGCCCCCAATGCTGGCAGCCCACTGCTTCCCTTGGCGAATGGGTTAAATGCAGAGAAATAATTTCACATTGTTCAAATTGTATGCTGTGGTGTGTTTACACATGATTATAAGTGACCACTTTATGTTACAAGGTTTTATTAAAAACCTACCTCGGCTGTGTGACACCTCTGTTTAAAACTGCATTCCTCCAATATTGTGTGAATGAAATTTTAGATTAAATTTTTGCTTGCTCTAAATATGAAGATTTATTGACTCAAAGGAATTGCCTTTATTGGAGGTGGTAATTTTCTGACTTTGGAAGTAAATAATTGTGTTATGCTTGCAGTTGGATGTGCTGGAATGTGCACCTGCACAATTCAGCAAGATGAGCTGAGTTAATGTCTTTCTAAAGAACACTAAACAGTCCAAGATCAGTGTAAGCTCTACACTAAAACTCACTCAGCCTTGCTCTCTGCTTTGAAGGGACCGTGTCCAGAACGGCAGGTCTCTTAATCAGGGGCTAAAGCTGGAGTGAAATGAGGCTAGAGTGAGAGAGTGGAGAGGATTATGCTGATGCTGCTGTCTCTCTGCCCCCAGCTGCAGACTCCAAACCTCCTTTGTTCTCTTAGAATTTATGCACTTGCTCAGCAATGTTATTACAAGTCAGAGTTTATTGGGAAATTGTTACATTATGTGAAGTGTCTAACAAATTGCTTATGCTCCCGTAATTGGATTACAACAGCCGTGTGCTCTCCCATCGGTGAGATTAGGCAGGCAAGGCTCCCACCGATCTCACAACCCAAGCAGTAATTTTATTTGTCTTGCCTTGCTCTCCCTCTCCTAACTACGTGGTTCTCACTGCTGCTCCTTGCCAGATGTCTGTTTGGAGGAGCAGCCTTGTTTTTTGGCCCCTGACAACACAATTACAGCCACTGTGATTGTAGCGTGTGTGCGTTATTGTCTGCCCCCTGAATGGAGCCGATTAATGAAAGGCTCCTCAGGGCAACAGAGGACGCCCAAGGCAGTGTCATACACACACACACACACACACACCCACACACACACTAACTGCACTAACTGGAGCAAGAGGTCAAACCTGTACATAACCCCCATATTTATAAACATACATATATTTAAGTTTTTTATCTTTTATTGCAGTTAAAATCACTAAATCCAACTTTAAACTCAACACGCCCCCTACGGAGCCCTAGGACAACCCAGGTGTGGTGTGGAATAACTTCATTAGCTCAGGTCGGGGTTGCTAGGCACCCAACGACAAGTCCACCTGTAAAGGTTGAGTATTCTGTTTATTAGTCCTGTTGTATGATTGGTGAGTCAAGTGAGTGTGCTAGTAGAAATACCAGACGAAGCCCCTGAATCATTGCGTGGTCTCCCATTTAGTTCAACGTAGAGTTGGATGTCTCGAGACCGGTCTTGTTCTCGAGACCGGTCTCGAGACCACTTTTACGTGGTCTTGGTCTTGTCACAGTCTCGACGGTCTTTTGTCTTGGTCTT
>JBBPCW010000147.1:15352830-15364985 GCA_037974425.1 Phenacogrammus interruptus
CTGTCTTGGTCTTAGTCTTGGTCTTGTCTTGGTCTCGATACCCTCTGGTCTTGGTAGTGTCTTGGTCTTGGTCTAGGTGGTCTTGACTACAAGTCTAGTTCAAGGTACTCTTTCCGTAAACACCAAGAAACCGTATTGAAACTATGTGTAGTGTGATTTCTGTGTCTACAAGGTTGGAATTCAGAAGGACTGGAGGAAAGAAGAGGAACTCTTACAGAGACAGTGTTCACACACAGTGTGTTTTCTCTTAGTGGCAGTATGCAGAGGTCACTGCCACTTGAGCCGAGGAAGGTTGGAACCGTCCAAGATCCAGGCTGTGAAAGACGTAACTGTGTGTGTTGTTTCTATCCTCTACCCTATCTCACAGGTGTAGACACAAGAACGCCAGGTTGGTGTGTGACCTCTACGTAGAGTGGAGCCAAAATCATTTGCTAGTCCCTTAATTTGAGTTCCAGTTTGTCGTTGTAGGCAGAGAAGAAGTTCCTGTGTCTTGGACTTTGAATATCACTTCCAGAATTGTGTGTTATGTTTGTAAAAGCTGTTTGACTAAAAAGAGCTTTCTGTTTCATTAAAACTCATTGGTTTTCACAACCTTTGCCTCTACTATACTCTACTATATATTATCCTGGGCGGTAAAGTACCCTCACCCTCTTCCTTTCATTCCCCATGGCCATCGAGCAGCTCTGTGGGTTGAGCATATATACCAAGCTCGACCTACAGAGCGTGTATAACCTTGTGTGTATTAGGGCAGGTGATGAACTAAAGACGGCATTAAGCACCACTTCCGGCCATTACCATTATTTAGTAATCCCATTTGGCTTGGCTAATGCGCCCTTGTGTTACCAGGCATTTATGAATGACGTATTCAGAGACGGGTCAGTTTTTGAACGTCTATTTGGACAGCATATTATAATACTCCAAAAACATAACGGAGCATGTTGCTCATGTCCATGCAGTCCTTTGTCACCTGCTCACACACAAGCTTTACGTAGAAGCCGAGAAGTGCGATTTTCACATTTAAACCAACAGTGACTGGACCGTTGGACAGAAGGGAAGTGAAGTCACACCTCCCCGGGGCAACTGAGGTTGAAGGCGCCCCAGCATTCAGAGTCAAACAGTTCCTGGACTCTGAGACGTTGAGGTACCTTGTGGACTGGGAGGGGTACAGAACCGAGGAGAGGAGTTGGGTTCTGTCTGCAGAAGTTCGTAGTCAGGACCTGAAAGATGACTTTCACTAGAATCGGCTGCTCCTCGCCCTTCCGTATAAGCTGGTCCTGGAGGGGGGGCGTTACTTTGAGGGCTGACTCGACTCTGCCATGCCCAACACAGAGCCCTTCATCCGAGTACTAGGAGATACACAGCTCTGGGCATGAGCTGGTGAAGTTAGGGGGTAGGGTGTGAGTAGTTGTTGGTTGCCGGGACAACCCAGGTGTGGTGTGGAAGAACTTCATTAGCTCAGGGCGGTCCACCTGTCTCGAATAAAGGTTGAGTGTTCTGTTTATTATTCCTGTTGAATGATTGGTGAGTCACCAAGAAACTGTATTGAAACTCCGGGTAGTGTGATTTCTGCAAGTGTCTACAAGGAGGGGATGCAGAAGGATTGGAGGAAAGAAGAGGAACTCAAAGGCTGGAACCGCCATAGATCCAGACTGTGAAAGACGTAACTGTGTGTGTTGTTTCTATACTCTTCCCTATGTTACAGGTGTAGATAATGAGAACGCCCAGTTGGCATGTGACCTCCACGTACAGTGGAGCCAAAACCATATGCTAGTCCCTGAAGCCTGGGAGCTGGAGGAGGCTGTAGAGAAAACAGTTCAGCAGCTGTGCTCGAATTCTGTATTCTGGAAGCGCCCTCTATTAAGAGAAAGTTTATCTGCCCTGATTTGAGTTCCAGTTTGTCTTGGTAGAAGGAGAAGTTCCTGTATCTTGGAATCAGGAACTTCTCCTTCTACAAAGTAGAATAACAGAGGCCCTATGATCCTGGGGGATCTGGTGAGATTCTGTAATGAGAAGTGGGCACAGATAAGCTGTGTTCTCCAGTTTCATCAAGAGTTACATTGTAAAAAGTTTTGACCTTATAGATGTTTGCCTAAATTAACTTCAGTTAATAATTAGATTAGATGTTCTTCATTTATTTTGTTATTTAAACCAATCTTCACCGAAAGTAACGTTGTTAATGGAGATGACTGTATCCTATAGATTTGCAGAATAAGGGATGAATTTCAAGAACTGTAATTTACTAAAACAGGTTTTTGTCCTAAGTCACTTTATTTGTCTGTTGGTGCACATGGTGTAAATAACAACTGGCATTTTCAATGTTTGTACTAAAATAACAAACAACAAAAATGGAGAGGTTTTGTTCTGTTCTTTGTGTGTGTGTGTAGGATGCAGGACATTATAACTGGAGCTGACCTGACCAGAGGGCTTGGGATGGTTTACCTTATCTATGTCACTTTTATGCTGTGAGTAGAGGGAAATACATGCACACTGTCAAACACCCTCAGCAGAGCTGTGTCTTCATTCAGTCATATGATTTGCTATCAACTAAAGCATAACCAAGCATCAAAGCCCACACATACCTCAAAAAAGGGCAACATGTGAAAAAAAAGTGAATTAATCAATACATGTTTCTTTTTGCTGGTTAGCACACCAGCGATTAAATTCATATTGTCTTTTGTTCAGAAAAGATGTAGAGGCAAAAAAATGATGAAAGCCTCCCAAAAGCTACTAAAAACACCAGAGCTGTGGAGTATATTATGTGCTTGTATTCCTGTTTGTTTGTGCTCTGTTTTAGATGTTAGAGATATTATACACAGTGCTGTAAGAAAACAGCCTCAGACTGTGTATGACATATTGCAGTAATCTTATTAGTCAAGCCAGCCTCTTACATAAAAAAACTAAATAGAAATAATCGACCCTGCTGCTAAGGTATGTGCGCCCTGAAAATAGCTTAATTTTTATAATGTGCCACTGACACGAGATTATCCAGCAAAGTAATGGCTAATCGATAGGGACTTAAGTTGTCAGTAGAAACAGATAACATACTAAAAGGGATTGATTAGATGAATTTTCTCATTTTATGAGAAAGTCTATACCAAAGGTGGCAGAAAAAGCTTGTTAAAGAGAGGGTGTACTTATCCTTGTGGGGGGGGCAAAAAGAAAAAGAGAGAGCTGAAGGCAGATTGTCGAAGAGGAGAGAAAGATTGAAAGAGAAGAAGCGCTGACCTATGCATTCTGTTTGACGTTGAGCTGATTTATAATGTTGGATAAGCCTTGTCTAAAGGGGGAGTGAAATATGTCTCCATGTAAATGATCTTAAATGAGTTCTCACAGACTGTTGTCACAGTGGGGGCACTGGCAAAGGAGAAACAGAATTCTTGGTGGATGATGGGACCTTGTTGGCCCATTTAAGGCACGGTAAGAAAATAATTCATGATAGACTAATTTCTGCCAAATTTATAGTGAGACAAGCAATGTTGCAGTGAGTATAATTGTTTAGTGGTCAAAATGAAAACCCGTACAGGCATCAGCTGAGCCATTTGAAATTTATTTCTTGGATCTGTGTACAAAGCATTCCTATTATTCTAGAACCAAAGCTGAGAGATGTTGTATGGTTCCTTTCATAAAACAATCTTTATTATTATCAGCAGTTAGCATCTATAGTGCCAAAGTGGCTCCCTGACTCTGCAAAATGTGGATCTTGTGATGAAGTTTGTCATCTTTAGAGCCATGTGATTCTTCCTCTTTATCTATTGTGGCACTAAATCTGGATCTCTCCAAGTGTGGTGACCTGTGTGGTTACATTTACATCACAGAGCATGGAGGTGACCCTTTTGGCTTCTGATATAATTAAACAACTGTGCTTTTCTCTTTTCCTGAAAATGGCTTATAAATGGTGTAAAATAACTAAAAACAGCAACAAAAAGAAAAAGTACTGGGAGAAACACTGCCATTGTTTTGCTTGTTTTTGGAAGCTATAGGCTTAGTTAGAAATGAAGTATTTTCCACTTGTCTTTAAAAGACTTGATCTATAGTCTCCATATTGTGGAAATGTGGTGCCATGTTGTGCCTATTGTTCTGCTCTCCCCCAACTAGATTTCCTCTTTCTTTATGAAGTGTGTGATGAGGAGGCACACATGCTGCTCACTTCATTTCAGGAGGGCTCGCTGACAACCTCAACAAAAGAGTCTGACCTCTGTGCCTCCTCGTTTCCAAACATTAGGGTAATTCCCTATGCAAATAGGCCCCAGCACTGTGCCCAGCCTTGTGTGTCTCCCCTGCGCCTTTTACAAACCCAGCTTTGACTGATTACTCTCTGACAGCTCCAATGTGGGCGCACTTACCCAGATTGACATAATCATTAGGGGTGGGCAGACCTAGACCCGACGCTCGGCAGTTTTATCCATCTGAAGACACCTCCTCCCACTCCTCCCCCTGCTTTACCAAAGCAGCTGAGACTCTCTCTCTCACACACTTACTTGCTCGCTTTGACACAGGCTTCACACACATAAAGGAGGCAGACCCCTCTGTCCTCTCTCGGCCACCCCTTGCATTCATCATCCTGAAGTTAATTGGTGTGGGCTTTAAGCAAATTTCCAACAGGCCAGCCATCAGGCGGCTGCCTGAAGACGCAAGGCAGACGCTGACTGCTGACCCGCCATCATACGCTGCCTATTGATTAAACCGAAGGAGCAGCCCCCTCGGATAGACTTCCAGTCTGGAGAATGTATTATCCCTATGAAAGATAAGGGGAGGGAGGGAACGTGTGTGCGTCTATATGTGTGTGTGCGCATGCTGGCCATCAATATGTAAGATGAATGGGGGTTAAACTCAGCCCTGATTTAGAGTTTCTGTTTGAACTTTCCCTGGGCTAATCTACGTCTTTCCTGTCCTGCGCTCAAATCACAAGCGCTTTGCCTACGCTGAGAGTCAGTCAGCTTTATTGAAATGTCAGGAGGAGAGTAGATCACTATGGCAAGAATAATCAAGGTTTTAATTGATTATAATTGAATTGATCAAATGGAATTGGGAGCTGACGATCATCTAATTTTTGCTAAATGAAAGGAGCGATAGGCCTGCAGTGGAGGCCCTCTTTATTTACGGCTTAAATTATACTCGGATAAAGACGTCACAGATTAATGCCCTCTACCAACTATTCTGAGTCTAGAGGAAAGGAGCATTACTCTTACAACCGAGCGTCTGCCCGACTCCATAATGAATGCAGATCACTGACCCATAAAATAGAATAAAAAAAGCAATCTTGTGTTGTGGATTCACATTATCACTAACCTCGCCCCCCCATTCCTGCCATTCCCTAAGAACCGCTGAGTCTCAATCAGGAGGGAATGGGTGTTTGTGACAAGCCGTTCACCGTAGGGTTAATTAAACGGCGCGCTTTAGCACCAGTGCTGTCATCTGCCCAAACACAGATCCATCAGTCACACACACACTTTATCCCCGCATACACCATACACATGTCAAAGTGCCAGAGGTTGGTGGTCCCTCAGTGACAGGCAGGGACATTAAATCTTATCTGGTTTATCAATTATTCCCGTGATTACTCGCACGGATTAGTCTGTGGGCTCTAGGCATTGCTCAGATTTATTGTCCATCCCTTCATTTTTGCATCTGCGGTATAGGCAGAGGGTTCTCAGCTGAAGCTGCCTCTCTGTGTGGAGTTCAGGTGATGTATTTTTCTTATTTAATACTCAGCTGGAGAAGTGCGTTTTATTATTGCCACCCATGACACTTGGCAGACGGGCTTCCAGCAAATCACTGCCTGGCACTTTACTTTATTTGGTTCATTAATAAATATCCTTGGCCTCCACACAACACAACTCCTGCCTCTCAGAATGCAAACACACTTTAGATTAGTTGGGCCTTAAAGAGATAATACCTATCATAAACTGTTTAATGCCTCTCCATCAGTATTTGCACTCTTCTGTTAAAAAAGGGGGCCAAAAAGGGTTCAAGGTGATGTCCTCTTTAAGACTGTGGGTCTTGGTGCAAAGAAAATGATGAGCAGCACTTTGTATGATACATCAATCTGGCACATCATCACATCTTCCTTAGTGACCTCCTTAAGTTAAGAGGAAGACACAAACTGAATATCTCTCTGTGGGCAGATTGCCTCATAGGGGATAAACACAATTCCCTGCTGGACAAATAGGGGTTTCTGTGGGTTTAATGCACTATAAACAGAATGTATCAGAGCCACTGGTACTTTTCTCCCAGCATATGTGGCCTGACATTTAACAGGAAGACATTGAGCAGGAAAGCACTTTGCCGGCCCTTTTAATATGGCACAGCAATATGAGCATCCAGCTTCCCTCTCCCTCACAGATTCATACAGGCTTAATGTACCTCTCCCAAATCCCATTAGCTGACAGGCTGTTGAAACAGCTTGAATGTGTGAGGCTCATGCTTGAGGGATCAGGCCAAACTGGAAGGCCTGGCACCCAGTCAACTCGACAGAAGCCGTTGCCTCTCCTCTTTAGAGAGGCACGGGCGACAAAGAGCTCGTCAGCACTCGCCACTCAAGAACCAGCAGGGAGGCGAACTGTACAGTAGTTAACTCGCTAACACGGACAATGTGAGAGCACTGGCTTCAAGTGATGCTGAGCACAAAGGAGAGAAATTTTAGGCTGCTGAACTGACCATCATGGCACATGGAGAGCATACTACTATATGCTTGTTTTTTTATTTATTTATTTGTTTTGCATTTATATTCATATCCCTTTTGCTCAAATGCCTTTTCCTTTTGCGTAACCTCAGTGGTAACCCTCTTCGATAGGGGAATGATATACCCCGGAGCTGTTTCTGAGTTTGGCCGCACCAGAAAGGAAAGCCAATCTTTTACAACATATTGCTGCCCTGCACTATGGAAAGAGCAGAAGTCGGCTTATAGCTTTGTCAAGTGGAAAAAAAATAGGTCATTTCATTTAAAGGTGACAAACATATGTCTTTAACGGTCACACAGAACGAATGTTTCCCCCCCTTCCCTGTCCATTGGATAAAAAAAATAGGAACATAACATTTGGGCGCGCTGATCAAAGCTCAGATCCAATTTGTGTTCTTGTGTGTGGGAGAGTGAGCGTCCACTGAGCCCCTGGGGCAGTAGTGCCCCTCTCAGTGCTGACATTTCGTCCACTCTGTACACCGCTGAGTCCTGCTTGAGCAATTAAAGCAACAAAAAGCACAGAGGCAGCCCTGGCACTGCATCCTGTGCATGCTTCACGCTGTGCTAGCACTCAATGGCTCAGCCAAACTTTACTCAAATACTTACCCTCTGAACTGCGTGGATGCAAATAGATGTGGCCAATATCATTTTGTGGTTGTAATAGGCACATCTTGTTGTTCTACTCATTTAAAGGAATCATTACAAGACCTTTTTGGCATTCAAGATGCATACGTTGTTTTAAAGATGAAGGTGCTGTCTCTAGACCACACATTGTTAATATGCATGTTCACAAATGAAGAGTGATTTTAATTTCAGCTTTTCTAATGAGATAAGGAGACGTGTCTTGTCCGGAGTGAATATGAATGCTATTTTTCATCATATTCATCAACCATTCTGTGCTGATGGGTTCATTACCATCAAATTAGAGATAAAAATCATGCTAGTGCCCTGAAATGATGTGGAAAGACAGCGCTGATAAGATTAATGATAAATACATTAGTGCTGGGCCAGCCATAAGACACATTTCAGATCCTCCAGCATGCACATGGGCGCACTGAGAAGCTACCGGTTTTGATTCAGCCCGCACATTAGTGGCGGCACTAGGCTAGACAATACAATAGATTCAGACTTTGAATCTATGAATGTGGTGAGGCAAATGGGCTTGTGTGGAACTGAATGTGGGGATCTATGTTCTGAGCTTTGGAAGGGACACCAGTTTTGGTGTCTTTCAAGCAGTGGCAAAGGTAGGCATGGCAGGAAGGCAGAGGACGTCCTACGGACAGAGCTGCACTGCTGTGACATATCGCCACAGCTGACAGCCTTTAACGTCCCATCTAATTTATGTCGTGTGGGGAATGGGAATGAAATGTTAATAAAGAATCTCTGCATCACATATTCTTAACTGCAGCCTCAGGCCTCTCCCTGCATCTGTCATGGAGATGGATACAGGAAATGGGAGGGAGGAGGGGTAGGAAGAAAGGGAGAGTGAGTGAGAGAGTGATGGGGAGTATGCTTTGGCGTGCATGTTTTGTAGACCAAGGATTTTGAGTCTTTAGTAGAAAAGGGGCTTTAAAAAAATGCAAATTATACTGCCAAACACACCGGTATTAAACTGGTGATTAGTTCTGTGTACTAGATTTCCTTAGAGAGTATTTAGGCAACATGAATTGACTGCAGCCTGCTTTGAGTGGCTAACATTTATCTTGTGTCTCCAGGCTGTCATTAAATAGATTCTCTTGTCTGATTAGTTAAACATGATATTGAGCTGTTTGGATTTCCTCCAGCCCGGATGATGGATGAGCAGGGTCATCTTACACAGCCAGGCCTGAAGAGGGCAATGTGTGCATGTGTCTGTGTGGACGATGCAATCGTTTTCGTCAGCCTGGACACTCACATGCCTGTCCTGACCTTTCAAAGATAATGACAGGAAGAGGTGCATTTCTCTGCCGGACACTGTCCATGCGATTCTATTAGGCACTCCAGCACTTTGGGTGCTATTCCCAATATAGTCTGCTCATTTGAAAAGTGTGAACTTGTGACCTGCTTTTAAAAGAATCATCTTATTTTGTACAGAGTGAGAACAAATTAAAAGTAGAGGTTTCACCTTATCAGCAGATGTAGCCACTTTTTATGAACCTCCACGAGTTCTTGATTCCTGCAGTTAATAGCAGTTAAAGTGCAGACGGCCTGTGTCAGTTTTACTGGAAAGCACCCTAAGTGGAAAAGTTGGGTTTAAATAGTTTTTGGTAATTACCATGAGGTTAAAGTTAATATATCACACACAGCAGGAGGATTTTATGGCCTTTTGCCTTATATCGTCTACCCAGTTACCCCAGCACTTTGAGCGCAGGCAGACATGCGAGAAATTAAAAGTGGGGCCGAAACCGATTACTAAGTGCTCCGATATTCAGGCAGAAGAGGAGCGCTGGACACAGAAAGGACATCTCCAGAGTGCAGGGACGTCCATAATCAAATAACAGAAGGAAAAAACATATGAACAAAAGGAATCTCATATCTGTAATGGTCAGTCGCTCAGGTCCTGTCCCTGGACCATTGGGTTTTGTGGTCAGATTCAATTTCAGATATTTTATTGTGGCACTGCCACTCCATTAAGACTCATTTCCTTCTCACCAGTAGTGACTTTGGGGGACCCGAGGAATTTGAAGGCCAATTGACTTTTAATATGAATCACGCTGTGTTCGCTCCATACCCGTCCCCTGCCTACAAATTAGAAATGGCAAACGGAGTGTCCGTATCCAAACACTCTCTTCATGTTTTCTGTTCATGGTCCACAAGTCACATACCTCTGCAGCAGTGTGTATGTGTGTGCTGGGCTGTGGGCAAGCGGTATAAGATAACAGAGACCTAAGGAACTAAGTTGTGTTGCAAAAAAGGAATTGATATTTGATCATTTATATTGTGGCTCCTGTTTTTAGCAAGTCAGAAATGTATGGATAATGTATAGTCAAGGCAAATGTACAGTTTGCACTGAAGGTGCTTCTAATTTTTGGCTACAGTTTCTGAAATATTGGTCAAGACCGAGATACACTGTAGTAAACCTGGTCTTGTGGTGATCATTATTTATTTTGTTTAGCCTTGTACAGTTATGAAGGATGGATTTACAGGTAACTCAGGCATGTTATGATAGTATTGTTAAAATAAAAACTGAAAGTCATGGGGGGCTATCATGTGGTTACAAATTTTTATTTAGTACTGTAGGAACTGTTTGAGGCTCTAAGAAGCAGCATATTTAAGCTCACCTTGAAAACTTGTCCAGCCACACCCTGTATACAGTAATCCCCTGCTGTTTTGGTTCAAAAATGCCTAAAAATGCCCATTTTTATAATGTAAACCCTAAACATGCCCCTAGATATGCTCCCAGAACACTTTAATTTCATTTTAATTTAAATTTTCATTTAAAATGTAAAGCTAAACCCATATTCCCCACTGAGATTTGCAACATGGAAAGTCGCTGAACAAAAGTATTGGAACAAAGCGGCAAGGTGAACGGTTTCCGGAGAATAACCCCTGATCTACTCGGGCTAAAAATACAAATGAGGGCTCACTGGAAAGGTCTCCTGGAGATCAATCAAACTGTGGACTTTGAAGTGTCTGAGTGCTTGCACCGTGGATTTATTGCCACAAAAAGCAAAAAAAAGACAGGATATTTGCAGTTTCCACATTGTTTTGGCGATTTCCACATAAAACTATGAGTTTGGTTCTCAAAAAACATCCACATGTGACTGAATCTGTGACTCCTGATGCGCATAAAACTGGGGGTTTACTGTATACTCAGACTGCACTGCCATATATGACTTATATTTTCAGACTTCTGCCCCCTAAAGATCACTACAGTGTACTGCTGAGCTTTCCCTGGGTCTATGGCACATGCTCATTAGTATGCACAGGCTCTCTCTCATTGTGTGTGGCAAGAGCAAGCCAGAGCAGAGGGGAGACAGTATTTTATCCACGCTTGCCAGTATTATGTGGCTGAGTGAGAGATTCACATTATCGTAATGGGGAAGTCAGTGCAGCGAGATGATGCCCTGCAGCCACGCTGCTGATTGGCGGCAAAGCTGTATTTATATATAGCAAAGCTGAGTTCACTTTTAGTTCAGAGCAGAAGAAGAAGAGGAAGAGGCCTGACAGCCTGCCTCCTACTTTATTTGCTGCTTGGAGCACCCTTGAAGCTCTAACCGGAGCCTTTCACACAGACGTGGACATAATCCAAAGCCACAGGCACAAGTTTATTGAATCAAACCCAGGAATCATCATATTTATGCAGTGCATCATGATAATGATTTTATTGACTGTAGAAAGTGTGCTGGCAGTGTATGTTCCTATGTTTTATGTGTACATGACTAAGGATTAGTGTCAAGTCAAGTGAAGGCAAATTTATTTTTAAAGTACATTTATGTCTAATAATAAATAAACAAATACATGTTAATAAAAAAGTCTCAGGAATACAGAAAAACTGTTTCGTGTCTAAAAACATTATATAACAGTAAACATATTGTTCTTTAAAGAATAATTTTAAAGAAAATGACAGTACATCAAAATAAGAGAAATGATTGTGTGTACAGCACTTGAATAATTCAAAGAAAACAAATATCTTGTTCACTCTTAAACAAAATGGCAATAATTACCTTTGACTTACTTTTACTAGTGCTTTACCATTCAACTGGTCACACTGCGAGAGGAGAGTGTTGATTACAGCAGTGTTTTAATCATTTTCCTCATTATATAAGATGTGATTCAAGCAGAATGAGGTGCTTTTGAAGGATCTGAACAGACACTGGCATAGAATGGTTGCCAGAGTGGCATTGTGGGTTGCTCTGTTGCCTCACACCTAGAAGGTTTGGGGTTCGAACCCGGTTCTCCCACAGTCCAAAGACATATGTGTGTCAGTTGAATTGGGGAGTCTAAATTGACCGAAGGCTGTTTTTGCCAAAATATACGTTTCCATGCATTTTATTGCTAAATTATTATGAAAAATATGAATACTGTTGAAAGAACACAAAGAAAGCGGGTCTTGGGATGGTGAAATACCGCTGTGCTCAGCGACAGGAGGTTTGAAAGTTGCCTCCTCCTGATTGGCTGCTGCCCTGTGATGCATCTCTGACAGCTTCATTCCCGCAGCAAAAGTTTCATGCGTGGAGCTATCTGGAGTGTTTTGCTGAGTGTTCTCATGTTTTTCATTTTGTTCTTCTAAAAGGCCTTTATTTTTATTACTGTAAATTAAATAATCCCTGTATTTACCCTGCTTATGCCAAAGATAACGTCAGCGCATACCAAAGAAAACATATACATATGTGAATTACAGTATAGTTTGTACCAGTGATGAGCAGTAGCGTCGCTACAAGTAGCTACTAGTTTAACTACATTTCTCAGTAGCGTTTTGGTAGCGTCGCTGTTTTCCGAATCAAATAGCTTTTCAGTAGCGAAGCTCTTTCATTGATCAAGTAGTGCGGTAGCG
>JBBPCW010000147.1:15368508-15380516 GCA_037974425.1 Phenacogrammus interruptus
CACACACACACACACACACACACACACACACACACACACACACACACACACACACACACACACACAGAGTTACACAACTGTGTCTTAAACCTATTGTTGAATTTGTGTGTCTCATTGTTGAGTGAAAGCAGTGTAGTGTAGCTGTTTAAGCAGGTTCCCTTTGTCTCCGAAAGTGGCTTAGATGTGCTCACTGCAAAGCAGTCTGGAGACATCCATACCAATATTCAATTAGAGTTCCTATCAAAGCTAATTAATTAAGAGCTCGGTTGGAACAAAGGGCACGTCGTATGCTCCATCTCTGTGGATTTGGGACTGAGAGGCGCTCATGTGGAAACTGTTTACATGCACACTAGGCTCAGGTGTGTTTCCCATAGGTGTGGTTGATTCCGCCGCCATCACTGCAGCACACACAGCATTGCCAAATGTAGTTAAATCTGCCAGCCTGGCAAAGAACCAAATATTTACTAAAGATGTAATACACCCTGTCATAATATTCGCATCATTTTAGATTTTGACAAGTTCATCTGAGTCGATGCGTGATCTGCTCTTGTTTTAGCACTTGCTATTGTGTGGTTTTTTTTTTTTTGTTGTTCTTCTTCTTTTTCTTCGGGTGGGGGTGATAGAAGGAGATTACTTAATTTACTAGATGTTAATGACATATTCATTGATTTAGAAAACAGTTGTGCTAGCTTCCATCTCACCATCATTTCTTTGATGAGCTTTCCTCCAAAATAATTGTGCCTGTTAATTAGCCTCGTAATGACTGTAAAGCCCCAAAGCTCTCTGACAAAAGACTTGAGTTGCCGTGCTCATTCCGAACGGCTCTTTTCTCCGCATTTATAATCCTCCACGGCTGCGCTAGTTTTGCATGAAATATTTCATCCAAACGTTTTGAAGAAATCAGTGCCGGGATATTTAGCTCATGTGAATGGATGGCTTGCAGAAAGAAGAGCGAAAGACCAGCTAAAAGTGCGAGATGTGATTTAGCAAGCTCATATAGCACCTTCAGCAGAACTTTCCTCACTTTTTATTGTGGGTGCAGAGGCATTTGATGTGATTTATGAATCTGAATGTAGAGTATATCTCGTTTTTATTGTATTTCAAATGAATTAGAACAAGATGGATAGACAGAGGTAGCCTGGTTATAAAATGCTTCTTGAAAATGTGCGGGCAAAAATTAGTTTTAATAATAAAGAAGCTTTAAGGTAGTATGTCTTTACAGTTGGCCTTCAAGAGAATGGCATCTATCTCAGCAATCATTGCTTTCATTAAGTGATGACAGGTTGTGAAGCTTTACTGCTAGTGGTGTTTCATAGTGGATCCAAGTGTTTAATATGGGGTTGCAAGTGGAGAGGAGAGGAAAGAAGCAAAGTCTTTTGTCCCAGAGATTCCATTGTTCTGTCAGGGCCCATCTGCAGTGTTTTTGCTGGGTGCTGTGATAGAACTGGCCGAGTGATTAAGGGCTCTGGGGGTGTAGAGGCTTGTGGCGGCCATTATTCAGCACCGAGATGGATGGACTTCATGATGTGCGTTTTACGTCAGGCTGAGATCTGCGACTAACTAGGCCTGAATAATTCACAACGGTCGTTATTAGAGAGGGGCCGATCGGCGGTGGAGAGACGGGATAATGACATGGCTCGGGGTACGGAGTTGAGCGGCCGCGTGTCAGCCTCATCTGAATAGTTAATGTGGAGTTTGAGCCTAAGTGTTGACGGCAGAGTAGAACGGCTAGAAAAAACCTGCTGCTAAGTCTAGGCTAATGAATGGAGAGTGGCAGAGACAGCTTTGTTCAGTCTTTGCAGGGCTGAGCTCTGGTTTGGGGCGGTGAACTAACTCCTTTTCTCTGAATATTGTCATAAAGAAGCAAGAAAAATCCCCACCAGGTTCCCTCATAAATATGCTAAGGAGGTGGAATAATATTATAAATTTGAGTTTTATGAGTGCCAAAGAGAGAGAGAGAGGGAGAGGGAGAGGAAAAGAGAGTGCCTGAGGACATGCATCCATGGCAAAGTGCTTGGCAAACAGAGGAAGGGCAATAATTCACTACATTTGCTGCCAGTGTTGTTCTATGTGAGGCTGCAATAACAACAGTGAGCTTAGATCTGATTCAATTGTCTGCACAAAGGCTTTACATGTGCAGTGTCAACCATGTGGGCCACCATTCGGAAGTTTGAATCAGTTGGGTCTCTTCAGTATTGTGCATCCCACTGTACAAAAGAGTGAACTGAATTCCTTACGGTCCTGTACTGAACCATATAACATCCAGTGGATCTCTAACTGGTCCTCAAGGGCCCTCAGCCAGACAGTCCACATTTTTGCTCCAACCCAACTTGTAGCACATAGGGATAGAGGTCCCTGAGGGCAGGTTTGAGGACCACTATTCTGCACAGATACACTGGCAGTAGTATCACACACCAGTATTATTAGTTTTAGCAATATTGGTGATAGTAAAAGCTTTGTTAATTGGAATGTATATTATTTGCTGGGTGCAGGTCCATCGGAAAACCTAGTGCTTATGTGTTATGATTTACTGTTTATGATTCCCTGTAGTGTAACTTTAATAGAGGCAGAACCAAACAAAACAGACCAGTCAAAACAAGCTATCTCTCCTTTTAAGGGCCTAGGCCTACCAAGCCAACATTGAAGATCCAGTACCAAATCTTCCATATGTTCACTTTTGTGTCTCATTCACTTTAGTAGCTCTTCTTTAAGATGACCTACACAGGTGTAGTTTTGCTCCTGTGGGACAGAAAATAGTAGGAGAATAACTGGAAGACCCTTAAAGATCAAAGCCAACCTGCTCTGCAGATATATATACATACATATACATATTTTCATACATATATTTAGATTAATAGCATAAACATATTATACATACAAATAATACTTATATATATTGTTATCATTTTTCTTTATACTTATAAATATGAATCCCTATTATGTATCCATTCGGGATATTGTTCATTGTGCCTTTACATATTGTTATGTTTTATACTGTTGTGCTTGCGAGACACCATCGACTGTGTTTGCTCACATACTTAGCCAATAAACGTGATTCTGATTCTTCAACAGTATGGTTCTTAGTTAGGCTTTAAGTCGAAGCAGTTAGTATTAACTGTGAAAATATGACATGCAAACTAAAGAATCAGGATCTGAAATTTTTTCTGTAGAAATTGTATTGTGTTGGTATTATACAGACACACACAGACAAAAATATAAAATGTAAAGTGTAAATTAAAAGTAAAATATGTATCAGAAAATATGTATTTGCGGTATTCTATTTGCACAAAATAGGCCTAAATACTATAGATAAATAACTATAACTGGATAATAAGGTTTTAATGTTTAAACTTTAAATGTTCATGTTCAAACCTAGAGCAGAAGTGGAAGTATTTCACAAGTATTTTACTTGCCATTTTAAAACCTCATGGGAGAGCTGGCAGATGTTACCACTGGTTGTTAAATAAAGGGCTTTTTAGAAGTGAATGTGTTTACATTAAACAGCGTAATAAAATAAACAGTTTTTTTAAAAAATGTTTTTTGTATGGTATGCTTAAACATAAACTTTGGTCATTTGAATAGCAAAAATGGTGAAAATGCCCTCCTTTGTAAGAGATTATAATGTTATTAAATGTTTTATTTCTAGACTGCCAGATTGACATCCCCTCTCACTGAAGGCCTAATGGTGCTGGACAGCCAGCAGTAAGCCTGATATAGCAGGCATTCTTTGAACAGGGTACCAGTATTTAAAAAGCACAGTATTAACTTTATTAATATAGACTTTAAATATCATCTGATGCCATAATACTGTGATATACTTGAAAGGCTTTTAGGGCAACAAACACATCATTGGCTAAAATCATCAGTGGTTCACCAGTAACAACCATTTAATGAATGTAAATTTCTGGACTGAATGTGTAATGTTTAAAGAATGAAACATTGAGGGCAAGAGGGATTACTTCTGCTTTGCTCTCTGCTTACATGCTATTTCTCCTCCGTGTCTCCGTGGCCTTCTCCTGTTTGCCCCACACACTGAGATTGTGCTCCTAACAAGTGTCCAGGCCACAGTACCGGTGTTGGAATCCGGCACTGGCACCCTCTGACCCCCTCTAATCCTCTCTCACTCTGACTAGCCCTGCTCATAAAAGTGACTGACAGGATTTCTGGGTTGAAAAATGTTTGCGCATTTGGCTTCCTTGCAGGCCCATGTGGGGCTTACAGTATCCATTTCATAAACAACAATTTATGGAGAGACAAATGAGATGGTAGCTATTGTCACCTAAGGGGTGATGAATTCATGATTATTTGTGACATGAGTTATAGAAGGCATACGAACTTATTAAAGACTTGAAAAGCCACATTTATGTTTGTCTAAAGTATTTTGTCTTCAGGTTCATGTCCTGCATACTGATCCACTGTGATCTGAAGTAATTTGCAGGAAGTTAGGAAGAATGGATGTTGCGTGTGGTTAGCATTTTGCTTCTGGCGTTGCTGTGCGCAGCCTTTCGCCGATCTTTGGACTGATGGCGAAATCCAGCACCTGTTGTGTGTCACAAATGTAAGGCAGACTCCTCCTGACTTTGTGGGGTGATCAGCAGCTTGCATGGGTATCCTTAGCTATTATACGTGACAGTATTAGGCTGATCAATTCAAGGGCTAAACACTAGAGCCGTCATATGATAACATTTGACATGGCGAAGAACATATTTTAAATAACAGTCCAGCACATGCCAGCATGCATGTGACATGATTCCAATAAGCCATGGTCTTAGAAAGATATTGCTTTCTGTGATGTTTTTGTTGAATTGAGATTTACTACATATGTGTTGTTAATTATTTAGTAGGCTACTGATTATTGCTGCTGTGGTAATAAAATCCCATGATCCTCAACTGAGAAAAATGACAAAAATATGGCAGGATGTAAAATCTTTTCTTTCCATAAAACCAGCATGTATGCAGAATAACTTTTTCATTGAATTAATAACACATCTTTTCTACGTATTAACACGAATGTGGCATTAATTTAACGCTTAGAATTTGTACACTTTTTGAGAAGACTTTGAGACAAATAATTAGTATCAAATTATACCAAGCTTTAGTTGTTGCTAGAGATAAGTGTGATCCTGCAGTAATACCAAGATTTGACTAGATTTTCATGCATTCAGGTTTATTTGTCTAGCATGTACCAGAGGGATATGCTTTAGTAATCTAAGTTGTTGTGATAGTCTTGACACTCAGCCATGTAGTATTAAGCTCTGTTTAGTGAAATTCTTTCAGACTCACAGTGGTCTAAGGCTGCGTCCATAGGTTAATAGGGGTCAGGTGAACCAAATCACATAAGATGTGATTGCCATTTAGACAAACAGAGAACCACGTATCTGTTTCACTGAATCAGTCTAGACTGTGGCAGTTCGCTTTTCTCTCTCAGTCCATCTGTGTGTTTGATCTGGTGTAGGCCGTCGACCTTGCTGTGTCTCTGAGCCCCAGAGCCAGCAGAGAGGTCAGAGCACCACACAGTCTGCACCAGCATTACCAGCCAGCACTAAGCCCGAGGCCTTGCTCCGGCAGCTGATTCAACACGCAGAAACACATAGAGTGTTTGCTTGAACACAATCCCTGTTAAGTCTGACACTTTTTTTTATTATCTTTGTGTCTTTCATTTATGTAAGTGAATTTTCTTGGCCATTTTCGACATATTACTATTTTTCAGTGCAGTGATCTGGGGCACAGCTATGTTCAGAATAATATTTTTTTTGTTAGTACACTGAAGGTTTTTGACCTCAAAACAGGAACTGTGATCTATGTATTCTCATCATAAAGTAGGGCAACATAGAAGTAAATGAAAGAATGATAAGAGCCAGAGAAAATGCTCATGACAGAAACTGTATGAAGAATGACTCAACTGTTCTCCAGATTGAGTACAGATCACAACATAGATGATTTTGTGTGACAAATGTAATTCAGTAATGATGAATGGTGTTTTATTGCTCTCAAACAAAGGGCAGTACAATAAGAGACACATTAAGCTTCCATAGAAACATGATGATTCAAAGAGAGCAGCAAAGACTGAGTGTGATCACAAGAACGTTTGGCCGTTTTGATGTGCTAGCTTTGTCATATGTCAGTGTTTTTTATATTGCACTGTGAGGAGAAAGGTTGTATTTAGGGAGGGGCATGGAGGGCGGATGCTGATGGCTTTAAATATAGTCTGCTTTCGTAGCTACAATGAACAAAGAAGTCATAATGCAGATATAGCTTATGTGCACTATTTTGAGAATGAGCAGAATACTGAAAAATTGGCAGCACTCTAAAGGGCTTTAAGAGGGGAACTGCAGAGGACTGAGGCCAACTTTCCCTGATTAATTATCATAATGTAAAACCATCAACCATTGGCAGCGTAGAAATTCTATAGACAAACAGAGGAAAAAGTGGATTGTAATAAATCAGAGTTATCTGTGTGTGGGGATCAGCGGTGGGTATGAGTTAGGTGCAGTCACGCCTGTTAGAGGTGTGCTGGGATTGTGTTGCTGCTGCGCCGGGTTCGTATGTCAGTCCTGAGGCTCTGATTGAGTTTCAATAAAAACAGCAAAAGGTCAAGCTTCTGTAGCCATGCTCTGACCACGCACTGGCCACTCTCAAAGAACCTGAGGTCATTTGAAAGGTGCACTGCCCGCCTTCCGTTCTGGTGGGGGTGTGTACAGAGGAATAAATACTGCTAGTGGGCTACTTAAAGAATCATTTGATACCACACCAATCATAAAGAGTGACTGAGCTTTTTATCACTAATGCAGTGCTTTGTAATAGGCATCCCACCAAAAGTAGGGTTGTGGCATTTACTTTCATACTCCCTTCAATGACCATTACCTAAGCCCTCCATTGCACCACTACATATATATATTCTGCTGACTTTTAGAATGGTGTTTGTAATATTTATGATATTACAAAGATAATAAAATACTTGGATAAGCCTGTATAATGTTAGCTTGCTGAAAAAGAAAACGTCTTAAATATCCACAAGCCTTGATCAGAGAACTTAATTTTAAGTTTTTTTTATGCTGTGGTATTTTTGTTTATTAATCTGCATTATGTACAAACCAAATAAAATAGCAGTTTACCCAATGTAACAATTTAATGAGACGAAGCTAAAGATTAAGCATTATAAAATATTATTTAAAATCATAAAAAATACACACAAGTAAATTATTTTGAATGAATTCTTGTTGGCATATATTTATGATAATGATATTATAAACCTCTCAGAGCCTCTGCTATTGTAAAACCTTTTTGTATCATGGGGATTTTTTTCATATCACCATGACCTAGAGCTGAGTTTGCAGAATAAGCAGCTAAATTCCTTTATGGCAGTGGATTGTTTATTGTGTGAGACTGCTTTTTAACACAGATTCCATGGGAACTGTATAGAATCCATGGCATAATTGAATCCGTCAAATATCAGGAGATTTATATAAAAATCTGGGTGCTAGAAAGACAATCTGGATATTCCTAGCCCAAATAGAAACCTGGGGGATGAGCTGAGGAAGTCCATCTGGAGAGATTTTGTGTTGAAGAATGTTTTCACACTTCATTTGACATTCAAATCAATAGGTGTTATTATCTTGGCAAAAAGAGTGTTATGATTAAATTCCTTTTTTATTGTCTTTTACATACAAAAGAAGCCTGTAAACTGTATAACACTACATGTACCGATGTTTTACTGGAAGATTGGATTTGTTTTGAAAAGTTGCTTCAATTATAGCACAATAGCAGGCCATGTTTTAATGTCATATGTGGAAAAAACTTTTTTATTACTGATATTATTGCTGTTAATATTATTGTTTTTATTTAGAAATGTCATTTTTCAATGACATTTCAATCAAAGAATTTAAAAACAATGAGAACTTGTTTGTACTTTTCTAGCAAGAAGCATACATGCTTTATTCAGGGGAGACCTGCCTAATTTGTCAAAACTGAACAATGATGCAGGAGAGCAAAAGACATGTTGCCTTTTTCAACATTGTATTAAAAATGAGAGCAGTTCTGGCTAGCTGGACTTTCAGAGTGGTGGGAAACTAATTGGATTACATCTAGCTTTTAATCATTTGAGACTTTATGGCCTCCAATTAGAACTGCAAAACATAACTAGAATTACTAGCAATAGCATTAATGATAATAGCATGAATTTAATTTATTTATGGTTTAATTGTGTTAAAAGTAAATGTTATGTATTTTTATAATTTCATTTAATTTTTGTTAAAAGGTCAAGAAAACTGGAAATTGTGCTGATTTTTTTTATATCTATTTGAAGGGTTTCGCTCATTTAACATTGGCAACACATGACTGCACTCACATTAGAGCTGCTATGCAGGTGTGAGGTGTCCAGCTGTGTCCAGTGAGTGAGAGACATCAGACGCTCTGTACGGTTCAATAAGTAGAGTATGTTCTCTGGTCATAAGTTTAACATGGTGCAATTCTTAGACCACATACTGTGGAGCTCCTCTGACATTTTTCATGGCCTGCTACTGAACACGACTTCAAGCTTGCCGAAGAGTCGTGTGATCTAGCGAATTCTGAGGAACTGCAAAAACAGCTCCAGTAAAAGAACTCTAAAAAGAGAGATACAGTAAATTAGAGCTTTGCCCATTAGAGTTTTCTGTCTACTAATATACTGTGTGTAAGCTTTTAAAACGTCTGATGTCGACTATTGCGATTCTCCACAGACTCTGCGTGTGTAATTAGATGGGATGAGCATTCTGCCTCGCAAATGATCATCCAGGATGCTTGTTTAGGGTTGACATGGGCCTTGAGCTGAGCCCAGACTAAATTATATTCCCTCTCCTCGTGCCTGAGCGAATGCTGATACAAGCAGAAATTCATGCTCACCTCACCATCTTTCTCCCTTTCCCTGGGCTCCCAGCTCTTCTTTCAGACTGGGCTAGAGAAAACAGAGGAAAGACAGCAAGAGCTTGCTCCAGATCTAGATTTTTCTCTGCTTCACACCATCCTTTTTGTAATACTCAAGCTAAAAGCTATCAGGATTAGAGAGTATCAGGGTCCCTCATTGTACATCACCCATGTAATCCATCGCCCCTGAGAACTAGCAGAGAGAAGATGCTGTTTTTTTGTAGGCCTGCCTGCTTTGCCTGAAAAGGTTAGTCTGGGATCCGAGCCTATTTATCTGCTGTCTATCCCTGTCTACCCCTGCCATCATGCCTCGCTTGGGGCCCAGCAGTTTCCCCCTGCTCGTCTGGGGAAAGAATGATATACTGGCTAAATGAGCTTCTTTATCAATCCACAGGAGCAGAGGGGAGGATGCCTGCCTCCTCAGCTTATGTCATCAATATCCTCTTATATAAATGTCAGCTGTACCATTTTACTCATAGCTATTTCCCACACTGCTGATTACATTATCCTGTAATGGAGGGGAGCTGGTCTTGGTTTGGCTCTCTCTCTCGCTCTCTTTCCCTCTCTCTCTAACTCTCCCAATGGTAGTGTGTCAATAGCCTGCCTCCATGAAACAAGTCAATTTTCTGCTGGCTTGGCAGCAGAATAAATCTCAGAGCTATCCAGAGCGTTGGAGATATTTATATTGAGAGCATGCCTGTGTGTGTGTGTGTGTGTGTGTGTGTGTGTGGGTGTGGGTGTGTGTGTGCTCGCTTGCGTATGATGTGAGTTTGTGTCCTTGGCTGAATGGGAGTGATTTCTTGCTTGGACTCCACTGCAGAAAGAGAGAAAGAAAGAGAGGGGGAAAAGGTGTGTGTGTGAGAGAGAGAGAGAAGGAGAAAGAGAGAAAGAAAAGAGAGTGAGAAGAAGAGAGAGAGTGCACAGAAGACAGATAGAAAGCCAGAGAGAGTTAAAGAGGGCAGAACAGAGGGATTGAAATTGCGCTATGCCTACTGGGTAGAGGGAGGAAGGGAATGTGGAGTCGTTTCTCGTTGAGCCCTTAAAGCACGACTGGCAGTGATGACCCGTTGCATTTGTTTTACTCGCTGCAGTTGAGGTGGCAGGAGGAGACTTATGTGCAGATGGATGCTGCTTTAAAGCTCAAGGGCCTCTCTCCCTCTTTCAGGGGAGTGGATATTGTGTTGGCCAGTGATTCATTACAAGCAGTTCAGGTGTGAAAGGAAGAGGCCAGGGCACTTTTTTTCCGCTCCCCAGCGATGCAGAGGAAAGGGCTCTTGCAGCTAAAAGACACTTAACACTCAACTGACATTTAACTGCATCAGCTCAATGTCACTTTTCAGCTGAGTTCCATTTATCAGTTGCTCAGCTGCATACATGATTATTTGGGCTAATTGAGCTACTTAATCTTAAAGTAAATATCAGAGTTCACCTGAGCTTCAGCAGACTTGCAGACAAATGCTCCAAAAGACTTAGTTTTGGCATGTATTTAACATGGGTAAAGGATATTTTAATTACATCTATTGCTGCATGCCAGACAGCCCACAGATCTCTAATTATACTCAAGGGGGCAGTAGAAGGGATCAAGACAGTCATGAGCATGGCATAAATGAGAAACCTAATATGTCAGCTTGTTTCCACTTTGAATAAAGGATGTATATGAGTTACATATATGCAGGACATGAATACATCCAAATGCATGGTTTACTTGAAAACATCTTGAAGTCATATGCAGGGACAGCCAATAGATACTACCTGTTTTTTACCGCTTCACAATGTTTCATGAATATTCCCTCATTCATTACACTGATGATCTTTGGAAATAAGTAATTATTATAGCATTTAATGGAAAAGCAAATGTCTGATTGTGCCAGTAAGCATTGACCTTTTCTTTCAATTATTCTGAGATCAAAGGTTGCAACCTTTTATGACTCCCTTTGCCTCAGGTTTTCTTTTATTTTCAGATTGATTCAAGAAAAAGAGGAAGACTGGCCAACTAACATGAAATCAATGGGAGAGTGATGCGATATTAAAGCAGCGATTTGGGCTTTGCAGTGTGGTGCAGGCTAAACAGCTCTAAGCCAGCAGTGCCTTGACAGCCCAGAAATGTGGCATTTTGAAAATGTGCTCCAAGTAGCAGAAGACGTTCAGTGTTTTATTTAAAATCAATGCTCTGGCTGTAATGGCCTCCTCAGAAGTCATGACTCTGATGTAGCGATTCTCTAGCTTTGTTTTCTACTTTCTGACTGATGTGAGAGTTTGGTTAAAAATGGAAGTATAGTAATCTGTAGAGCAGTCTCTAAAGCATTTGACAGATGAGCATCCTCATACTTGTTTTCCGTGCCATTCTTATAAATAGTTCTCTTTCATATTTAAATATTCATTCGATTGTTTGTTTTATAATGTTACTTTTTAACCAAAAACATTTAAGTTTTCGTAGTTTTTCACTTCCTTTTGAGATGCCGATATTACATGACTGTTTCGTCAGAACATGGTTGAACTGATTTTTTCATGCCTCCATAGCAGCGATGATACAGAACTCCAAGTTCATTATTTAATGACATATTTTAATTGATTAACTAGTTTATTATTCTTATTTCATTGCCACCTTAGTGTCATAGAACATAATGTTGCCATATTTAAGGACTGAAAATAAGATTTCATTTTAGGTGGAAATGAAAACAAGAAAAAAATTCAGGCAAATTTTAAATTAAATAAACATGCCTTTAGAGGTTGTGCATCACAGTGAATTAACTGAGCTGTCCAATAACAAACACTGAAATTTGATTTACTTCAATAGACATTAGTACACAATTATATAGTGTGAGTTTCTGTGTGCTTCTGGTTGATCCCATATACTGTGGACTAAGGCAGAAAGATTCATTAAAAAATCATTTGAAAGAGTGTAATTTTCACCATGATATTTTAATGATATCGACAATAATGACAATATTCATTATTGTCTTAGCAAATTTTAAGTTGAAAATGTATTTACTATATTGTATAGTTAATTTATACATACATATGTATATACACACATATATCCATATTTATAAACAGAGCAAATATATATAGTACTTTTGTACATATATGTTTATAAACATTTTTAT
>JBBPCW010000147.1:15443868-15456551 GCA_037974425.1 Phenacogrammus interruptus
TGTGTATATGTGTGTGTATGTGTGTGTATGTGTGTGTATGTGTGTGTATGTGTGTGTATGTGTGTGTATGTGTGTGTGTATGTGTGTGTGTGTGTGTGTGTGTGTGTGTGTGTGTACACATATACCTGCAGTAACCTACCGCTTTAACGTGGATCAGCAGTCGCGGTTTCAGTCCATCACGTGGCAGACGAGGCTCAGATGTCAGTCAGCTGTAGAGATGGCAGATTTGAAAGTAGTCATTTATTTCTCCTTGCTACTGATTGGCTGCTGCCCTGTGACGCTTCAGTCCAGATTTGCACCCGTATAGCGTTTTGAGTGTTTTCGTGCTTTTCGTTTTATTCTTCTTAAGTCTTATTACTGTCAATTAAATTATTACTGTATTTACTTGCTTATATCAAAGAACATGAAAATAATGCACATGCAATTACAGTACAGTCTATACAGGGCCAACATAACTATTTTATATAGTTCATTGTACACTGAACCATATGGATACAGGTTTGCCTTTACATTTTCTTTAAGGGTAATGTATTCTTTCTCTCTATCTATATCTCTATCTCTATCTCTATCTCTCTAAATAAAACACACACACTGGAATGCTACTACACCCTTCCTCTTTGCTCTTTTGTCTTGGTTTTCTTTTGTTTGCACGCTCACACTTGTAGACTCCTGGTTTTGCCCTCCGCAGGTGTGACTCACAGGTTATATCACACGTGGCCCCTGCCTAAGGCGCTCTACTCCTGCCACCTACCTTTTGCCTAGCAATTAGTAGAAGCGCCATATCATTGCAATAAGGTCATGCATTCTGGAAAAACAGCTTCTGTAACAGTCATTCTACACTACTCAAATTTTACTGGTAGCTAAAGCTTCTGTTGTTAACAGCTCTGAGGAATGGGGCCTTACAGGTAATGAGTAGATGGTAAACAGACTGAATTAATATTTAATGCTTCATTAAGGTTCGTTAAGGCTGATAGGCTGTTTTAGTCTTTTTAACGGTATAAGTACATGTTGGACCAAGTGCAGTCAAACTGAAAGGGATGTTTTTCAGCTACGTTCCTCAAGTTTTCAGTTGCTTGAAACCAGTTTACTAAAGCCACATTTCAGGCATTTTTTCAGTTTGCAGGAAACTGCAGACAGTTCATATAAATGCTGATTTTATGTTTTTACTGGACTGTAAAATGTAATCATTTTGCTCACATTTTCGAGTAAGCATGTGCTATGAAATCTTAAGCGTGACCAGTCTAACCAGACTAACCACTCTTTTAATAGCTAGGTCCAGAAACACCTTTCTGCCATATTTTACCAGTCAGCTGTTCATTGGGTCATTGGCAGCAGCAGCCGTCTCTGGTACTCCTCCACCATGAACACCCGCTGATTTCTTTAGTCTATTTTGAATATTAACGTGCTTTAAATGTATTCCTCTGTGAGACTTTGACCAGAATAATTTTCCCCATCTCCGCTGTTAACTGTATACCTGTTCATACATTTCCTTGTAAATAAAAACAGAAACCCCCATGACTTACCACATATGCTTCTGCTCCTGCTACACACTTTTTTTAATACGTTTTCCTTTCATTTTCCTTTCTTTGTTAGACGTCTTCCTTTCTTTTAAACAGGTCAGCAAGTTTTTGTTTCATTACTAAGAACCAGTTTTCCATGGTAATCTGCCATATCACACTGATGCAGCAGATTGGAATCTTCTTTTAAAGGTTTTTTTTTCTCCCTAATTTAGTTGTGTCCAGTTCCACCCCAACTAGCCCCCCCCCAATCATATGAGACCACCAAAACATCTGATGATTATGATGCAAAGATTTGCACCACTCAGGAACTCCCTTTAAAGGTTTTTACTGGCTTTGTGTGATATTGTTTCAGTGCATAGGTCTGATGTGGTATAAAAAGTGTTTTTCAAACACTATCACATCGCACAGCATGATCTATAAATTATATGCTTGCAGTCTGCCCTGATCTTCTAGAATAGTGTTTATATCAATGACATTTAAGGGACTGAATCATCCCTACCAGCACTGATCCTGTGAACTACCTTACTTAGAACCCTGGAGGCTTATTCTGCCTGAAAGATAAGAATGAAAAACCTAATGCTTTCTTTCTGTTTAATACTCTTTCAGGCACCTCTAAGGACAGAAGTTAAATTCTTACCTTGAGATATCATACATTTTAAGTTACACATAAGTACCATATCTTTATCTTATCACTTGAGAGCTAAAAGCATTGTTTTAGTTGGTGTGTTACCTGTGGGAATAGCACTTTTGTGTTATTGCAATATATAAGCAGACTACTTTATTTGAGCCCATGAGGGACTACCAGCTTTATTCTGGCTAATAGTTTACAAGACTGGGCTGCAGAAATGTAGCTAAGGACTGGAGAAGATGTGAAATACAGGTTATTATCATTATCCTTGTCAAATTTTGCTGATTTAATTTCTTTTTCATATTATGTTTGGTGATTTAGCTCAAATTGTACTGTTGTTAACATTAACCTTAACCATTTGTAAATTTCAACATTAAATGTGACTATTATTAGAAATCTGGGATCTCTAGCTGGGATGTCTCTCACAGTGGACCTGGTGTCAGGTGGTGTGTTAACTGCACCTCTTGTTGGCTGACTGTCATCATTTATGGGTAAATAATGGCGCCCTCACTGTTTAATAGTCCCTGAACCCAGTGTGATGGTCATGTTTCAGAAAGCCAACATATAGAAAGCTTCTGCCTTTCTATAACAACGACTCTCTCCTCTCTGGAATTAAATCATTTTATTTGCTTTTTTTTATTGTAAATTCAAATCTAAAATGCTTTTCTTTTATATTTAATTTCCTCTTCTGACAGGAACGCTTTGAAATTTCTTTAGCTCGGCCTCCTTATATTTCCTTTAAAGCCCTGCTTTCCTATAATACTGTCCTCAGGGTATTATCACCAGACCCTAGCAGGTCTGAGCATTTCAATCCCTCCCAGCTCATTTCTCTTAATGTCCTGCAGAATGGTCTGCTGTTTTCCCTACTAGTCCTTTAGAGAAGCTTTGCTTTGCCTTTTTGGAGAAGTAAGATTACATTCAGTTTTCATTTTTAATGTCTCACAAATGACACAGGAGGCTGCTCCCATTGTCATTAAAACCATATTTCCCTCCTAATGTCCGTTATCCTTTAACCTAGTGTGAGCTGTTGGGAATGAAGGCAGTGCATAACACACTCTCCCACTGTTTCAGCTCCAAAGAAATGATACGGCTATTTTGCCAAGAAAGTAAGTGCTGCCAGGCTGGCTCCTCTCTTGGTATTGTTGAGAACCAGCTTAATCTGGATCATTAGAGATTTGTTACTGTTCTCACATAGCACACAACGGATGCTTTTGTGGGTTGTTGGTGCGTATATGCTGACTGTGCAGAGTCGTGCCTGTGCGCAGCCTAATTTCTGTGTCTAATAAAGCACTAATGATGAACAAATGTTATTGCTGTTCACATGTTCTACTTTTGGAAAAAAAAAGTTTATAATTATAGTTTCTACTCTGTACTTTGTTTGGTTGCTTGCAGACAGCATAAGGCATTTTGTTCAGATGGTGTCTAAACATGTTAATAGCTGTGTGATGACGTCATGCTCTTAATACTGGAATGTGGGTGCATAGCAAACAGACACATTTTGTAGGGAGTGTTGGCAAGGCACACATAATTACACTTTAATTATGCAGTAAGAGAGGATGCAGAGTGCGAATTCTGAGCCAATGCAGGTCCAGTGAGACCAACATTGTGGAGATGTTATTTGTAGAGGGAGAAGTAGTAGTGGGAACTGTGGCCAAAAATTGAGTGTGTTTTCATGGGTTGATGGTATTTTAATATTTTTAGCAGCTGACATCAATCTGAAAGTAGTGAAAACCACACAATATATGTAAATTATCACCCAATGTGCACAGCGGCTCTTCTGGGTTTGGCAAAAACTGTGCACGTGTTTGTTTTATCTCATACGTGTGTTTCAAACATTCCTTCATCTCACATCAGTGACCGTCAGCCACTCTTGATATTATTATATCATGTATTGCATTACATTACAGGACGTCTCTTGATGCTCCTGGCTGAGTGAGATGTGCCATGGGGGGCATATGGCAAGCAGGCCACTGGCTTCCTGCTAGATTTTAGTTAGGCTAAATGTTAATCATGACCTTTTCTATCTTACACTCTCATGCTGCCTTGAAAATAAATTGAGCCACAGGCTACAACTAACTATTGCTGCAGTTTTCTTTTGACAGAAACCTGACTGCTCGACTCACAGCTAAAACTCTAAATGGGCTAATCTAAGCATGTTTTGTCCTGTTTGTGCACCGCGTTATTAGTGGCATATTGGTGAGAAGGTTGCAACAAAATGCATACCATGAACCAGTAGTCATTACAAGTGTAGTAAAAGTAGGAAAACTCAGTTTAGTGTATAGTATATAACCCAAATTATTGCAGTGTGTAAAAATCACAACATTTAATGAAAGAAACACCATTACACCACGCAAAGCAAACAACTACCAATTTTTCCTACACCAGTTTCAGTATTCTGCCACAGAGTAGCAACATTAGCGCTAAAAACAAGAAAAAAAATCAGTCATAGGGACCAAAGTGGGTCTTTTCTCTAATTTACTTTAGATACTTTCATCTCCAAGCTGCCATTAAATAGCCTGCCAGCTTTTTGGTTGAGCTGCTTTTTGGTCCACCTGATGAGGTGGACCCTGGCCAAAGAATGAGTGCCATGGTATCAGGCTGCTGGTACCTCTGTGGTTGGCAATGCTGTGTATGGTGTATGTAGAGGAGAGAACTGAAAGGTGCTGTGCCCTCTCATCCAGTCGCTTGTTGGCAGGTGGGAAAACCCATACTGAGAGCGTGGACAGGCTTCAGGTGGCTGCTGTCACAATTATGCACTGTACCTTTTGTTCACTCATGCTTTCACAGCCGTCTAGGCAGCGACCGCATCGATTTCTGTTAGTTGTGTGGAGCATGACAGTCATAGTTCAATGTGCCTGAAGTACTAATGATGGCCACGAATGGTCAGAAAACTGATGTCACTCATCACACCTGGTTTGCATTCAGCTTTAAGATGAAATGTCTTGCAAGATAGTGCTGTGATAACAATCATGCAGTGGACAAAGATAAGGCTGAAGAATTATGGAATTTAGGAGACCCACCAGTAGCCACACCCTATTTAGCATTAGTGGAGAAGCAGTGGATCTGGTACCTCAGAGCTCCACGTTGTTATACATTTCTCTGACTTGCAGTACACTATCTGCAGTGCGTAAAGAAATGTGGCATGGAGAAGCACCCTCGCAAAAGTTTTACCACACCCCCACTGAAAGAGTCCTCATTAGTGGATTTGCAGTGTGGTATAGCTGTTCCTATCTTACAGCACCTGACACAGCTGCCCTACAGAAGATTGTGGCAGTAGCAGAGAGGATTATAGAATGTGACCTACCTTCACTCAGTTATAGTCACACAATGTGCTTTTGTAACTGAGCCCAATCCGTTATTCAAGACGCCAAACACACAGACCGGCCTCAGTCTTTAAAACTTTCCTTTGTTAAGTGCTGTGGTGGAATATATTGCTTGACCATTTGTTAATTATTACTGATTATAATTGACCTTCAACATACCAATACTGCTGAAGGCTGCAATACAAATAAGCCCGAGTTTTTTTCATTGTATGCTACTATGGGCATCCTGACCGTTCTCAGATAAGTGTTCTGAGTGCATTTACGTGATCCTGCAAAGATAAATACTTTAAATACAATAATGCAGGATTATCTTTATCTAAAAATAATAATAATGTGTAATAACAGCATAATATTCACAATTATTGATTATATTGGTAATGGTTTTCATTTATATTTTCTAAGTGGTGTTCAATCTAGAATGAGTTAATGACTTAACCTGAAGAGGGCATTGGTTCACATAATGGTCTGGGATGGTGTTCTTCAAAGGAAGGATACAGTAATCAAATATGAGTAATTGCGGGTCTCCCTTAGCTTTTTAGGTTGGCCCAACATTGTTATTATTGATCACCTGAAAAGACCATCATCCTAATCTAGATTCTGAGCAGTAGAATGGCTTTTCACCAATGGTAACTTGCTTTTTGTGAATAGTACCTCACTGGATATTTATTTAAAATAGGGTTTTCCTGGAGATGTACAGCAAGAGTGCAGTAATTTTTTTTGCCCATATCATGCAGTCCTATTAGAATGTGGTCTGCCAGACTCTTATACTGATTTTATTCCACTGCAGTAGGTCTCCTTAAAACTATTTGGTTTATTTTTATATTTACATAATAAAATCACATTAAAATGTTTATGTATGCTAAGTGTCTGCTGTGAATAGTTATATTGTGTCAGTCTCTGTTGTATTGTCATACTGCCCGAAAGGTCTGTGTGAGTAAAAATAAATAATGCTTATTTTGACAGAACAATAAATTACTCGCTCTGTATTCTACAGCTTTATCTGCAGCCTGGTAGACTGGTGCAGGGAAGATAGTCATATGGTGCAAGCAGCCATTGTGTTCGCTCTTTGAAACGCTGTATATTCTCCCCGGGGAAATAGATGTGAGAATGGCCTCTGCCCAGGCTTCCAGAACAGAGTGCTGAACACAGGTTATTTTTCGTTTCGGCCCATTGTTAAACAGAATAAAGGCTCTTCTAATGTCTTCTTCTTGCCTCAGCAGGTTTGCGGGGCCTGCTAGGCAGCTGTCAGTTCCTGCTCCGTCTTCAGAGGATGGATTGTGACTTTTAAGTGATTTGACTCTTGAAGCTGCAGCGGTCTCTGTCTTTTCTGAGGTTCTTGTGACGAAGATGTTGGAATGTGTTCAAAAGTGCACGCTTGAGACTTCAGATGTTTCAAGATGAGCACTGCATTACTTTGGAATGTCTTGCTGAAGGCGTTAATCCAGCCTGATTTGACAACACTCCTTCAAGATGTGACTCATGTAATCCAGTGTGGTCAGATCATTTGTTTCTGTAGTAGTGGCCACTAGGAGGCAGCAGAGTACTGCAGTGAAAATGTTCTATCGCTCAGTGTTTGTTTTTTTTTTCTTTCTCTCCTGAGCCCTTCACTCCTGCCCTTTATTTCTCTTCTGTGTGTGCAGCTGAGGGGGGTTGGGGTTGTTTTCTGTCTGAGGGTCAAAAGCACACCGGTGTGCATCGCTGTGCCCCAGACTTTGCCTTTTATTACAATGTGTCTGGCTGAGCGGACAGACCCTGTGCTGAGACCTTTACCACCTTTTCCTCTTTCTCCACCCCTCCCATCTCGCCTGTCACAGACTGTGCTCGCCTTAGGGAACGCGTGCCTCACTATCATCAGAGACGAGCAGCAACACTTTCCAGTCTGTTTGGATTTGAGTTCTCTCGTTATGGAATATGTGACCTGCTTCTTAGATTTGGCAGTGTTGTTTCTCACTGATCAGTGTGCCACAATAACATATTACATTCACACAAATGCATGTACCTAAATACATCAATTCTCATACACAGTTTGTGTAACAGTTTGTGAGCCAGTGGGGCCAGAAACTGTTTAAAGTCCAAAGTCTTCAATGATTTTCTTGTTCATAGGTTGTCATTTATCTAATCAGAATCAGAATACCTTTTTGATCCCAAAGGGAGTTGCTTATGTTACGGCTACACAAAGACAAGGACAATATGAAAGATAAAGTCTAAATAAATCCCAAAAAACTCTGCAGAAAACACTGTGTATGAAGTAAATTATATTATATACACAAATGCTGGGATATAAATGCTAGAGATAAATGACTTGCGGTTAAGTGAATTATCAGTAACAGAAATAGTGGTTCCTCTGTATACCGGGTGTGTTGTTTCACAAAATGGAGATAAGCATTAGAATACTATTTTAATTGTTGCTGAATAATAAGAAAATGAATTAGTCATTGGACTAATTGCTGTTTTGATTTTGAAGTCCTAATGTACCTTGAGGTTTTGACTTGCCCAAACTGGATTGGCTTGCTCCAGCTCTACTGCAACTGCCACCCTTCATCTCTCTCTCACTCACTCACTCACACACACCCACACACACACACACACAGCTAGTTTCTGGATTCATTATCTCTAGTACAAAACCCTTCACTCTGAATTTGCTCCTTGCAAAGTCTCTGAGCTTCTCTGAGATAAACTATGCCTCTCCTTGATGGTTAGCAAGAGTGTCTGGATTCAGTTGCTGAAGGAGCTGAGAAGCAAGACTGTGTGAGATGTTTGCATGTTGGACATTACACGTATTTGAACTAAATATGTTTGAATTTCACTTTAGAAATGAATAGCAATAAACTACACATTTTCATAAGCCGTATGATGTATTTACTACAGTATTTGCCTCCTTGTTCTAGCCAATCAGGATTAAGCTATTTCATCATCAATCTGTCTTTCAGCTGTTACAGTCGGTTGGGAGCCACTGAGGTGCTTGGCTATGAAAACTACAGCTGCCTCGCCCCCATGAGATTATAATGGCATGTATCATTGTGCCGCAAGTCAGACAAAAAAATCCTTACAGTTACCTTACCGAGCCAGATGGCATAGATCAATGCACCAGTGCATGAAGTCGAACAACTCTTCTGTTTTCTGAGCCTTGTTCCATGTTATATGTTTGAACCCTTTCATGCTATTTGCTTTCAGTTTATGGATTTGCCTTGTGTGTTGCTGATCCTGTATATTGACCCCTGCCTTTGATGGCTGCAAGTATTGGATTACCTTTAAAAAAGCAACTCAGCAAATGTGACCTGCCTCAAAGCTCCATACCTCACTCTTGTATTCAATTCAGTGTAGGTTTAATTGCCTAACTTCTTTTACAATCAATATTCTGACAAAGCGGCTCCGTGCATCCAGTCTATTCAAGATCATTTTGTATTATGTTTGTGTGTAAGTATAATTGCAAGCCGTCTGTCCTCTTTCTCAGTCCTCCTTTTCTTTTGGGGTAATTCGTTTTTTTCATCCGTGTTCCTTGGCTGAATGTGTTGCTCTTTAAAATTTGATTACAGATTACAAAACAGTTGTCTCTTGAGATCAAAGCAAGTAATTACCACACAGTTTACCAAACATTAACTTTACTTTAATCCATTATTAATGTCTAGTTTTGTAACAATTTTGTGAAATCAAGAACTCTGCAATTCTTAAGCCTAACACAATTAAAACCATTTGTATGTCATCCACTAGGTGGCAGCACTCACACGTTATAGAGAAAGACCTATGAGATGGGGACAGTCCAGTAGGTCTTATACATCCCTTCTCTCTCTGTTTCTCTCTCTCTCTATCTCTTTCTGTCTGTCTCTCTCTCTCTCGTTGGAATAGCAGGCTCTAATTTCATGCTCTGATAGTCCTCTCTCTGTGAAGCCCAACACTGCTGTCACTCACTTGGACTCCACTGCCATCTTTTTGACTCTTTTGACTGTGTGTGTGTGTTCAAGTAGCCCAGGAGCCCCAGGGGATGAGTGAAGCTTTGTCAACAGTGCTTTTTCCCCTTTGTGTCAGTTAATTCTCTCTGGATCATTTTGAATGATCTTTATCTTTAATTGAAGTCTTAATTCATTTGGTGGCTTTGTAGTATGTGGTGTCATGTGTCTTAGGCTGGCTTATGCAGAGATTTAGAGCTTGTATAAATAATTTAAATTTTCCCACTGGAAATTTGATTTTCTTAGGGACACAAGACACTTTTAGAAAATATGAAGTGAATGCCTACTGTGGTTTTCATGCATTTTTAAACTTGATTGAAAACTGAATGTTGCGCTTCTGAAATACAGTTACCTATGAATTTGCACCATTGAGAGCATCATTTGGAGCTGCTTGTTTTTATAGAGTAGACGTAGAGTTTGAGATAAATGTAAAAGTCTGGTACTACAGGTTGTACAATAGTTGGTGTATGTCCCTGAAAATGAAAGTATTTTAAATATCCTGGATTTAGCAGCAAATTTACAGTTGTAAGAAGCATTCGTGAATCCTATAGAATGATCCTATATGAATAGCTTTTGAAAGAGGTAACTTTTTCTTCCTCCAAAGCATCATGACATGAATGATAAAAGCACACAAGGCATCCTACCTTGCCATGTCTTTTCTGAACACTTCAGATTGAAACTCTATAAAATGGTTTAAATTGAGGTTGATGGGGCAAACATGAGAACCTCTGAGGTAATGACTTCTCAGGAAGGGGGTAATTGGAATCAGGTGTTCTAATCAATTCAGGTGTGGCTTTGACCTGCGTAGAAATATGTTCAGCTGCAGTGTGAGACTACCAAAAGACATTGCACAGAATATCAGAAGGAGAGATGGTGGAAACTAGGGCTGCACAATATATCGCAAATTTACCGTCATCGCGATAACATGCGCAATATAAATATCGTGAACTGCAATAAATGGTGTTTTTCCAAAACTGTTCACCCAGTGCTACAGAAAATCTCTGGGCAGTTTCTTTATCTTCTGTGCTTCTGTTATAGATTGTTTCTTTTGCTATTTTCCTGGCTAAGTACTTATTCTAATTTAAATTATGTTTACATTTATTTCAAAATTATTAAATATTTTCAGACAATTTTTTCAACAATCTTCAATGGTTCTAATGTTTTATGGGAGGCATTCAAATGCTCTGTTTATGTTGGAATGGAAATATTGCATTTATTTTTTTTCTGCATAGACTAATCAGTGTCTGGATTTCCCAGCAAATCCAAAGCAGAAAAACATTAACACTATAAAAGCTAAGTTTTTACTCACTTATCGCATGTGATATCGCCATCGCAACACTAAACATTATTGCATATTGCATGTTTTCCTCATATCATGCAGCCCTAGTAGTAACCTACAAGACAACGCATTTATGGAAGAAAAACAACAAATTTAGAATTAAGACTAGCACTAAGACTGTTCATCTTACAAAGATCTCTTCATGGACATGCAGCTGAATGTCACAGTCTGTAAGTGACAAATCTTCCTAGAGGGACAGTTAAGGTCTGCGGGCATCTTGTCGATAAAGTGTGTATTGCAGGCTTCTACCGTGTAAAAACAATCTTTTCTGCAGTTTGTTCTTCACTACTGATTACCTACCTGGATGGTCACTACACAGAACAGAACATCCCTTAGTCAAGTCAAGTATGCGTTTGTCGTTTCATCCATATACACAGTACACGGTGAAACGGCAGACTGCTCCTCCAGGACCATGGTGCAGCACAAAGAACAAAAACAAAAAGCACAAGTGCAGCAAGACAGGACTGCAAAAGACAGCAACTGTACAATAATTTACAGGACAAGACAAGACCCAGTGCAGCTGGCAGGAGCAATAACAGTAGTAGTTTGAGTGAATATAGCTGGCGGTTGGATGATGATGGATAGTGCATGTTTCTAGAATCTACATTAGTTGTGTGTAACAAAACCATATTAATGTAGACAACTATATGAGCAAACATACCATCAAAAGCAGCAACAGTATGGAGAATGTGGACTTCAGAATACATACAGATTATCACAGTAGCAGTTAGGGAATACGTTTTGTTAGTTGGGTTGGATTTGTGTGTATATGCAGTGTGTTTGGGGGAAGGATGCAGCTGAGTTTGGTGTGCGCGAAGTACAGTTTGTGTTTCAATTCTGATCGAGGAGTCTTATGGCCTGAGGTAAGAAATGGTTAGCCATCCTTGCAGTGAAGACCCAGATGCTGCAGAACCTTCTGCCAGACAAAACGATGGAGAATAGGGTTGAGAGAGGAGTGCTGGGGGCCTTGCAGATGTAGCATGTGGCGTAAATGTCCACGAAAGAGGGGAAAGAGACTACCATGAGCTGTCATCTCCATCCTCTGCAGGGATCGTACAGTCTGATGCGGTCTTGCGATCTGATGTCTGTACTAAGCCATGATGCAACTACAGTCCCTTAATAGAAAGCCGTGAGAATTGGGGCTGGTGTGCTCTACTCACTCTTTGCAGGAATTTGCGATGGTGCTGGGCTTTCTATGTGATGAAGATGCAATTTGGTGCATTGGATGATCAGCAGAGGGTGTTCATCAAGAGGGTGTCTCCTCAAGTCAGCAAGCATCTCTTTTTGTTTTGTTCACATTCATAGACAGGTTGTTGACTCTGCACCAGTCTGCCAGATTGTTGTTCCAACTGATCAAACTCACCATGTTTGTGTCATCAGTGAATTTGATGATGTGGCATTGCTGCACAGTTATGATTCAGCAGCGTGAACAGCCGAGGGCTGAACACACAGTCCTGGGGGCTTCTGTGCTCTGCGTAGTGATGCTAGAGATGTCACTCCTGATCTTGACAGACTGAGGTCTCCCAGTCAGGAAGTCCAGCATACAGTTGGTGTTCAGGCCCAGTTTTCCAGTCAGATGCTGAGGAATGATGGTGTTCACTCTAAAGTTTTTTTATTTTATTATTTTCCAGGCAGGTGAGGGCGAAGTGGTGATGAGGCGTGCTGGAATGACGATGACTCTAGTTTTTATCACATCAGCCATGGCCAGTCATTGCACCTGGTTGCTGCCACGTCAGTTTGTGCCTCAAACTGTGCATAGAAGGGATTCAGTGCACCTGGAAGGGAGACCTCACTGTCACAGGCAGATGGAGATGGCTTGTACCTGTAGTTAGTGATGTCCTGGATGCCCTGCCACATGCACCCTATATCCTGAGTGTCCTGGAATTGGCTATGGATTTTCTGAACACTGCTCTAGGACAGGTTGAT
>JBBPCW010000147.1:15589488-15611840 GCA_037974425.1 Phenacogrammus interruptus
GTGTGTGTGTGTGTGTGTGTGTGTGTGTGTGTGTGTGTGTGTGTGTGTGTGTGTGTGTGTGTGTGTGTGTATACAGACAGACTTTCTTGTAAAAGTTTACACCCCCCCACCCCCCTTGACATTCTCTCTATTTTATTCCCTTACAACATGGAATTTAAAAATGTGGGGTTTTGCATCTTTTCATTTTGACAATGTTTTTGCAATTTTTTTTTACAGTGAAACAAACAAGAAATAAGACAAAAATATGTTTGTGCATAACTATTCACCCACTCCCAGAATCAATACTTTGTACATCCACCTTTTGCAGCGATTACAGCGACAAGTCTCTTTGCCTACATCTCCACAAGCTTGGCACATCTAGACACCGGTATTTTTGCCCATTCTCAATTGCAAAACTGCTCCAGTTCCTCCAGGTTGGATGGACGGTGCTTGTGTACAGTAATCTTTATATCATCCCAGAGATTCTCAAATGGATTGAGGTCTGGATTTTGATTGGACCATTCCAGGACATTCACCTGTTTCTCTTTAAACCACTGGAGTGTTTCTTTAGCAGTGTGTTTTGGGCCGTTGTCCTTCTGGAAGGTGAACCCCCATACCAGTCTCAAATCTCTGAAAGACTCAAATAGATTTTCCTCAAGAATTTCTCTATATTTTGCACCATCCATATTTCCTTCAGTTCTGACCAGTTTCCCTGTCCCTGTCAATGAAAAACAACCCCATTGCATGATGCTGCCCCTACGATGCTTCATTGTGGGGATGATGTTCTCAGCATGATTAGAGGTGTTAGGTTTTTGCCAGACATAATGTTGTCCTTGATGGGCAAAACATTCTATTTAGTCTCATCTGACCACAGCACCTTCTTCCACATGTTTGGTGAGTCTCCAATATACCTTCTAGCAAATTTCAAACTGTCTACCTTGTTTTCTTGTCCACTCATCCATGAAGCCCAGCTCTGTGCATTGTGGGCTTATAGTGATCCTATGGACAGATACTCCCATCTCTGCAGTAGAGCTGCTGGCTCCTTCAGGGTCATCTTTGGCCTCTTGGTTGCTGCTCTGATTAATGCCCTCCTTTCCTGATCTGTGAGTTTTGGTGGATGACCCTCTCTTAGCAGGTTTGCTATGGTACCACAACCTTTCTATTTTCTAATAATGGATTTAATGGTGCTCCTTGGGATGTTCAGGGATGATTTGGGATGGATTTTTTTTTATAACCCAACCCTGATCTGCACTTATAACAGCTTTGTCTCTTGTCTGTGTGGAGAGTTTCTCAGTCTTCATGCTGTCACTTGCTTGATGGTAGCCCATACTTAGTGGTGTTGCACTGGTGTAGACTCTGAGGGCTGTTAGAGCAAGTGTATATATACTGAGATCATTGTGAGTGTGATTGATCACAGGTGTATCTTATTTAACTAATTAAGTGGCTTTTGAAGGTAGTGGTTGGGGCAACAAAGCAAAGGGTGTGAAAACATATGCACACATCTGTTTGGTTTACATTTACATGTGTGGCATTTATCAGCTGTATTTATCCATATAAACTTCCATTCCTTAACCTCAGGGGACAGTCTCCCTGGAGCAACTTGAGGTTAAGGGTCTTGCTCAGGAACCCAGTGGTGTTTTGCTGAAGGTAGGATTCGAACCCATTTAAATCCATTTAAATTTTAGGTTGTAAGGTAACAAAAGAGAGAGAAAGCCAAAGTGGTTAAATACCTGTTGTTGTTTCACTTAAGCAAATTCTTGCAGCTGATTGTAACACACAGTCACAAATACATTTATATTGTTTGTACCTATGTATAGATAAACATATATGTACCTGAGCAGGATAGTGTGCTGCATCCAAGACATGTAGGTGGGGTTTCACACTATGAAGTTATACAACGTACGAATATAAGAATTTATTATATTTGCTGCATTTACATCCAGATTAGTCTTTCGTACAACATTTGATAGTATTACCCCAGTCATAGGGCATCTGATTATTTTAAAGGGATGCAGTCTGAGAGTCAAGGGACTACCTTTGAACAAAATGAATTGGCAGTGTATTCTCATACTCTGACCACCTATAATAATTAACTTAAGCATGAAAGCAAAAAGCTTCTATTGATGTCTAAAATATGAATTGTCGTCAGTCTTTTAACTTTTATGTGAAACAAAGTAGGTTGTTTAAGTAGATTCTTGCAGCTGAATGGAAAAGTAAATCACACACTACACACACCACACACACAATCCCAAACTTCTTATCAAATGCTCCAACAGTTGTATGCTTTTTATTTGTTTATTTATTTAAACCAGATCTCTGGAACATCTCTGTCACTCAGGTTACGCCGTTTTACTTGTTTCTCTCCGAGTTTGACAGTCGAACCCTCAGGCGCTGCTGGCCATGGTCCTGAAACTCTCCATCCCGGGTGAACTGTAGCGTGTCTAAAGGTGTTTACAGCTGTTTGTCATCTGTAAAATTGCTTATATGCCACAATAAAAAAGTACCTCGAAACATGCTAGTGTCTTTCCCTCGAGTACATCTATCGTTAACCTCAAAGTGGGTTTTCTCACTTTGTTTTGTGCACTCTTCACGCTATAAGACCACACATACTAATAACCATGATCATGATGACGATGTCTGTGAGCTTCGTACGACTGACATCCTGCGCGAACCCGGAGATTCCAAGTGAGGAAGAGGAAGGAGGGATGGAGAGATGGAGGTAGGGGTGTGAGGAGAGAAGGAGGGATCGAGGGAAGGGGTGGCTAAGAATGGGAGGCGCGTCACCCGTGCGCTTTGATTGGATGAGGAGGACGTGGGGGGCGGCGAGGAGAGGTCGCGTGCTCCCCCTCCCCCCAACCCCCAATTCATTCTCAAACGAGTGTGTGCGCGCGTCTCCGTGCGGAGGATGCGCGCGCTCGAGGGGCTGCGGTCCCATTGACTGTTCGGTGGGCTCGCGCAGTGGCGGTGGTTCTGGGAACATACGGAGGGAGAGAGAGAGGGAGAGAGAGAGAGAGACGCCTTGCCCTCAGTCCACGACGCGCGGTGGAGAACGGAGAACAAAAGGCGCACGAGAGAGAGACCTCCTCCTCCTCCTCCAGGAGCAGAGATGGGCTCCCAATAACTGGAACCTGGAGGGGAGAAGAGGCAGGCAGGCGGGCAGGGGGGTGGGGGCGAGGGGGGGCAGATCGAGAGGAGGGAAAAAATCCGTATAGGAAGAGGAGGAGGCAGAGAAGCACAACAGTGGGCGCCCGCAACCATGGACAGTCCTCCAGCGCCGGCGAGCACGAACAGCGCCCGCTAAGACGACCGAGCCGAGCGGACCATGTCGTGATCGGGGCGTCTCTCTCTCTCTCTTTTTTTCTTTTTCTTTTTTTTTTTCTTTTTCTTTACACAACGCTGGGGATCTGACATCAGTGAGGGAGAGAGGAGAGCCACGAGCCGCCAAGGAGGGCTGAAAACATGTCGGCCTCGGTGGGGCCCCGCGGCGGCCCTCGCCCACCCACAGCGCCGCCCTCCTCCGTGCCCGAGCTGCCGGACCTCAGCCACCTCACCGAGGAGGAGCGGCAGATCATCATGGCTGTGATGGTTCGGCAGAAGGAGGAGGAGGCGAAAGAGCAGGCCATGCTGAGGTAAAGCTGGCAGATACGATCGCAGGCGTTTGGGGAAGAGGAGGAGGTGATGGAGTGGGGGGTGTTGGTGTTGGTAGACCTGCGGCAGCTTTCGTGGTTTCAGTCCTCAGAAGAGGAGACTTAGTGTGCGTTAATGGCTTTCTCATCCAGATTCAGTACACATGTGTATGTGTGTTTATTTCTGTATGAGCATGTAGGCAGTTCCCCCTCTCAACTATGGAAGCCCGTGCTCCAGTGCAGGGGAGACTTCCACGGAAGCTTCACTTTTCTCCTCCCAAATCCCAAATGAAACGAGTCCCTGTGTTAGTTTGAGTCAGTTTTGTAGTGAAGGTGGGTCTCCATTCTATCATGTTTATAATAAAACACCCAGCCTTAAGCGCAGCGTGTGGGGGATATGAGTGGAGAAGAGTGGGTCCAGGTGTAGCTCGCCTACTTCAAGAGGAAGGGGTGTGTCGAGTTTTGAAGGGGATCTAAAGCTCTGGACCTCCGCAACATCACCCTTGGTTGCGAGGGTCCCGTCTTGTTGATTCACACACCACTACCCTGATGTCACCGCACCCTCAGCTCGAGGGAGCTGCAGGGAGCGTTTGACTCTCACACACGCATTCAGACGTTGCTTATTCCTTCCATATGAATGAAGTAGTCAGGGGTGTAGATGCTGCACAGCAGGCGCAGCATCTACACCCCAGAAGCATGAATGGACTCTGGACGAAGCTACATGCTAAATGGGGTTGGGTGCTTTTTTCATTATTGATCATTAATCACTCTCATCCAAATCGAAACAGTGTGAAGGAATCACGTCTCCTTGCTTTGTCACGATCAAATTGCCGTGCCTCGTCATCGTGACGCTCGGACTCGCCTTAACCCCTTCAGCGAAGGGCTATTCTCACCAGCAGTGGAGGAAGCACCCAGAGTTACACTGACCAGGCTGTGCCGAGGGCTGATAAAGCTGAACTGGTCTGTAAGAACCTTGCTCAAAGCCCTCAGGCCTGTGGAGTCATAGGGGGGGATATAGTGAGCTCATATGTTTGTCAGTGCAAGTTTTCCTAGTTTTCTAATGTAACAACAGTATAGTGTTAAATTACACTGAGTTTACTTCTGAGACATTCATGTCCATCTTCTGTGACCTACACTCTCAGAAAAAAGGTATGGAACTGTCACTGCGGGTGGTACCCTCAAGGCTCCGTCTCAAGCACCTTCAAGTAGCAGCATATTCTATTGCAGTTGTATTTTTTCTTTATACACCCACATGGATCAAGTCTCACTGTATTCAGTGTATTTTTTTTTTTACATTAAATTGTTATATCTTGTAGGGATGCCCCTTTTCACCCAGAAACAAAAACTTTTAAAAGTAGAACTTAAGGACTATGTTGTACATTTAGATTGTTTGTAGGTGTAGGTTAAGTGTTATTATGTTATGCAAAATACAGATATAAGAAGTTATTATATGTACTGCCAGTGCTTGAAGTGGGCCGGAACGCAGCGGAACGCAGTTCCGGAACTTCTGTATTTTCGTCTTTTGGGTTCCGCCACTTTTTTCTGCGTTCCGGTACTTTCTGAAACTGATCAAAATTAGAGTTCCTGCACTTATTTTTTCCCACTTCAAGCACTGTGTACTGCAATTATGTTCACATGAAACTTTCAGGTTATTTTGATAGCATTTACTCAGCAGTAGAGCATCTTATTATCTTGAAGGGATTCAGAGTCAAGTTGCTAGATTTGACTAAATGAATTGGCATGAATGTCTTCTCACCCACTGCACATCTGTAATAATTAATTACAAAGTAACTTAAGCACAACGTGTGGAAACGGAGGCTTTTGTTGTTGTCAGTTTGACTGATTCAAACTTTTATGCAAAACTGAACATGGAAAAATGAATCTTCCTTCCTCTGAAATGTGTTCTCTCCTCCTGCTTACAGGGGGGAGGGCAGTTGAGTAGTTATAAATAAAATAGTAGTATTAGTTTTAGTGCTAGTATGTTTGCATTATGACGCCCCTACAATTTTGGTGTCGTACTACAAGCCACTGTGTTGCTTTCTGTCAGTGTCAGATTGGTTTTAGGAATGATCACTTTCCACACCTTGTGGGGTGTCAGGGTTTTTCATGACTATGATCATGCTCTTCTCAACCTGCAAAATATTTGATAATTAATGACCAACAACATTTCTGTAGATTATGTATGACAGAACACAGCTTTGTCACATTTTTACCCCACCTAAGCTGCCCAAACCTGCTCCACACATGCGGATACCGGTCAACCTGCACATCGCTACGGCACGCAGTCTGCTTTACTGCCTAATGCAACACAGCCACCATGTTCGTCAGCACCACCTAATCTTTTATTACTGCTTATTATTAGGCAGAATGCTCTGATCTTAATGATCAAAGGATCAGAGTGCAGAAATAGTTCTTCCATTCTAAAAACAAATGGAAGATACGGCAGGAGGAGTGTATTGATGGACAGCTTCTGGTTTGTTTTTGTTGTGTCTTTTCTTTCTTTCATGACAATACAAGCAGTGAGAGACAAGTTCCTGTTCATGAACAATGCCGCTCTCTCAAAGGGAATTCATAGTCAGTAAACCAGACTGGAAGCCTGGTGCACATCAGTGTTGGCTGCCAGTTTGTAGATGACTGATGTGCAGATGGTTTTGTTGGCACTGAACGTCTTTGGAAATTGTTTTAATTGGACTTTTATATTGTCACTGTCATCAAGCCTTGTATGTCTTTATATAAATTACTTTTTAAGAGAACAAATTTTGCGTTTGTCCCATGAAATGTTCAACCTATCTAAAGGGCAGATGGCACTTTCTTAAATGGCTCTAAAAATAATTACTAAAATGGAGTAATGGGGATCTGACATGAGAGTGGTGATGCATTAATCTTATTTATTTGTATTTTACACATAAATACTTATGTCACTACATCCCTATCCTGAAGCCACTTCTCTGCGCAACTTTTCCAACACATCTAATCGAACAAATAAGCTCATTAACGAACCTTTTGTCAGACGTTGTGGGGCTAACATTTAACACAAATCAAAAACAGGCAATTCTGTGGTTGAAGGTTTTATTGTCATCATCTGAATAAAGTTTCCTGTCTTACAGAGAGGAGAAGCCCATACAAGCGAAAACAGTGAACCTGGTTGGGAATAAGAAACCCCCACAGCAGAATGACATCAGGTAAACACAATATTCATTTATCCTTATCTAGATGTGATAAACAAAGCTTCCAGTTTGGAGGCGTTTAATGGATTTTAGACAAGCAGGTCATATTCCTCTGTCACACAGAGGGGTGCTAGAAAGTATCTGTGTTTTAATTCTGTCCAAATGTTTGTTGAAGCACTAAAATGGATGTACTGGTTTTCATTTCAAATTGATTTCTCTTTAAGCAAATGGCTTGTTTCTGGTGGTTGTACTCCTAAGTGCAGAGGAAACGTTTGTGCTTGCTTCTGGTGGTTTATTTTGCTTCTGAAGGTCTGTGTAACACACATGGTGAGGTCTATGTGGTTGATACATGGTGAGGCTGCATAAAAAGACTTTATACTTATTGTTGTCAGGGCCTACACTCTTAAAAATAAAGGTGCCAGAAAGGGTAATTTGTGCATTGCCATAGAATAACTACTTTTTTTCCTTAAAGGACCATCCACTGAAAGGTGGAACCAAAATCAACGAAATGTGTGAAGAACCTTTTTAAAGTTCAAAGAACCTCCAAAGAATGTAAATGTTCTGTGAAGAATCCTTAAGTTAGTAAAGAGCTTAAAAGGAATAAAAAACATTCATTTAAATGGTTTTATAGGGCATGACTTTTGTGGCACCTTTGTGTGTAATGTATATGACTGGTGTACCTGCTAAAATAACCAGTAGTGCAGGCAGGAGCATCTTATAAACTGTTGATGACATTCAGTAGGAAAATGTCAAGGATGAAGGATAAAGTTTGGATTGTTCTGAAGTTGATGTTGATGTGAAAGTTCGGTGTGCGCTTCATGTCTGTCAGGGTTTGTCTTATTCGGATGGTTTATCCCTGAAAATGATCCAGTTGGTGCGCTGAGGTTTCTGTGCTGAATATCTGAGCATTAGCACTTTCACAACTTTCCTACCTGCAGACACAGAAAAACAAATACAGGCTTCCATAAGCTGTGCTTTGATAAGCAAGGAGGGTAATGTGTGTACTACATTAAAATATGTATGTGTGTCAGCAGCGTCCTGGTTCTTTGCTCAATGAGGAGCTAGAGAGCTGTAGCCCAGTGCAGATGGTACATTTTTCTCTCTCTCTCCCTCCCTCTGTGGCAAGGCCAGGGGATTGGCAGGGCTTTAGGATTAGAGCATGCTGGATAGACAACATCTCCTTCTACATGGAGTCTCCAAAGGTCAGTTGTGATGTCATCAAATTGCCATAAGTGATCTGTACTACCACAACAGTGGATATTTTTTAAGTGACCATATAAACTTGTCTCCATTGGGCTTAACTTTGCAATATAACAGGACCAGAGATTATTGAAGCAGTGTTGTCAACATTCAGCTTAACCAGTCCCTTGTTTATTGGAAAGTCTCAATGAAGCTTCGGTTTGCCCTTAATCCCAGTACGTCATTTAATACTCAAGAGCCTGATCTCAATACTAAGAGTTTGTTGGAATGGGGATTTTAATAGATAATACACTCATCACATGCATTAATGTTACATTAACTCAGCCCCGTGTAGATAAACTTGCCGATAGGGTGTGGGAGGGTGCCTTGAAAACACATGTAAAATTGTTATGGCTAGATGATTGGGTCAGAGCATCTCCAAAGCAGCAGGTCTTATGAGATGTTCCTGACAAAAACGAGTGAACCAGCAATAGGGTTATGAGTGCCCAAGGCTCACTGATGAGTGTGGGGAATGAAGGATTGCCCACAGAAGAGCTAATTTGGCAAAAACTGGTAGAAATGTGTCAGACGACAGTGCATATCTTCATGGCTACAGTGTTCCCTAATGGTTGTGGCTTCCTTCAGCAGTATAATGCTCTCTGTAACAATGCAAAAAATGTTCAAGAATGGTTGGAGGCATAGGCGCCGGAACCATTATAGCAGGGGTGACATACCCCCCACCCCCCCCCACTTCTCAAAAGCATTTGTTCCCTTCTCCCCACTTTTTGTTTCCCGGACAGAAGCCAAGACGTGCGCGCACCCCAACCCCAACCACTCCGCCCAGCACCCCTAGTTTGAGGAACACTCAAGGTGTTGACTGGGCCTCCAGATTCCCCAGATCTCAACCTAATGGCTTATCTGTGGGATGTGCTGCTCGTGAAGAGCTATTCAGAGCTGTTTTGACAGCACAAGGCCTACACAGTATTAGGCAAGTGAGTTTAGCATTATGGCTGACCAGTGTATGATTCATTGTTCTTACTTTTGGCAGTTACAGTGTTGATGTAAATTCAGTGCAATCTTGGATCAGCTCTCATACCAGTCATACTGAACTGGAACATCCCTACTGAGTATGGATTTTACTGACCATGAAGCTTTTGTTTTTGTTTTTGTTGTAGGTGTAGAGACTCTACCATTGGTATTTAGAGCGTCAGTGAGTCAGTCTTTCTGTTGAAGATCAGGCCAAAGATCCACGCTCATTATAATCTTCGTTTTTGATCCTCACTCCTCTTCCGGCATGTGCCTCTGGCCCACAGAGCAGCACTGACACAAATCCCTTAGAAAAGTGGAATATATGAATAGAGAAATAGATAAAGCAACAAGCGCATCATGCAGTAGGGGCTTTTAATAGCTCCGCAGTCCATACATTAGCACCCACTGGAGGATGAGCCTCCTGAAGCCATTTGCTCCCACCCACCAGCAGCAAGGCCTAGAGCACTGAGTGTGAGCTCACAGGTTGGCATGTGCGAGAGCCAGGCCGCTAATGCTCCAGCTGCACAGCCTCACTCTCTGTGGCTCACTGATGGCCTGGCTGCATTACCCAGCACATCAGGCTTCAGAACGAGGGCTGGAGTGGGCATCAGCCCACTGGCTCTCTCTGGCACATCTGAAAGGCTTTAACTGGGCTATAGAAAAAGTCGACGGTGTATGATGCAGAATTAATAACTCAGTATATTTAAATGCTCCATAAAGTTTGAATGATACTTGTAAGTAGTTGCTAAAGTAGTTGTAAGTAGTTACTCTGAAAACAATCATGTGAACTAAAAAAATGAAAATGTTCAGTCCTGAATCTCAATCAGGTCAGCAGTACAAGTAGAGCTGAGCTTACTCAAAAAAGCAGTAAAAACAACTTTTTTTTTATGTTGTCTGTAGTTGGGAATTCAATTTTGAGATATCAGCAAACGTTGACTTTTCAAAAAAGTAAAGTTGTTTCAACTAAATTCGGATATTCAAGCAAACTCTTTTGTTTTGTTTTTTATGTACTTGAGCTTTGGATTGCCTCAACCCGTTTCTCAACCTCTCTCTCATTCTCTTAAAACTCATTCAAAACTGAAGTGGGAACAACTCAGGGATTTGTACCCTGTGTAGTTATTTTAAGAGAGTTCTTTGAAAATGACCCAGCGCAGATGATATCCTCCCCCTTCTTCTCACATTATGTGCTTTGCAACCACAGCAGACAGACAGTGATGTTCCAGTAAAGACTATTATTATCATTATTAGATATATAATATAATGTCGGTAATTTTTATACCACAGATCAAACCAGGAAGATGAGATATAACCAGGTAGCAAGTGTATTCCGCTGTGCACAAAAGGAAAGGGGCAAGTTCACATGAAGAGACTCAAAAGCTCCTCCACGCCCTGCAACTCTGACTAGACAGATATTTAGTCTGACTTTAAGTTATTTACCAGCTGACAAGAGAGGATGTAAATCACATGGCCTGGCCTACGTCGGTCACCCTGAGTCAGAGGACTGATAACTAGTAACAGAGAAACCACTCCTGAGTCAGAGCGATATTTGCTGACCTCACAGAGTTCCAGAAATATTCCAGTTTTCTTATCTCATCCTAACGCTCTCACACGGCTATAAACAAGGAGATGACTCAAGTAACACATGTAAAAACTCTCAAAAATGGTAAATAATATAATTACCATAAAACACTAACTCCAATTTCTGTCTTCCTTACAAAGACTGGAAATATAATACCCTCAGCAGTGGAAAATCAAGGTAGTAGAAAACATTTAGTGCACAATAAACACCAAAACAAGGTTATTATTATTTTTATTATTCACTAAAACACTATCGGTGTGTAATACATTTTAAATCAGATTAAATTAAACACTACTGCACAATGGGTGTATAAGTGATCATTATTATCTTTAAAGATTTATGTATTTTCATTAACTATGATATAGAATGATGTGTGTACATGGATGCATAAAATTACATGACAGTCTTTAGCGCCAGAGGATTGATCTGATGAGGACTACTTAAATATAATGAGAGTTTTAAAAAGCCGCTGCTAAAAACTGCATAAACATGCCAGCAGCTCCCTTATTTAGAGTTGTGTGCGGCTTGAAGAGGTGTGTATGTGTGCGTGTTTTGTGTGTAAGTCCTGCGTTTCTTCACAGCAAGAAGAGTGAGAGTCCATCTGTTCCTCCAGTTGGGTAGCTTTTCTGGCACGCATGCACAACACCACACAGTTGCACTTTCTTACCTCATTCACTTATAAAAATGTATAGCTCAGTTGATGTGGACATGACATGAAAGACCATGTACAAGACATGAAAATATTAAGTCTGCATGAATACACACACCAGCAGAAGCAGTGTGTGATGTCAGTGGAACAGCCTGAGCTGAAGGCTGATAATATAACTGTGGGGGTTATAGGGGATAATGCTACCGTGTATGAAGGGCTGAGACTAAGAGCTTTTAACACTGCAACCTACAGTTCAGTAAAGGGAAATTACATCCAGCATCTGTCGCTGTCCTGCTAGAGAATGTGTCCCGTGCTGTATACACATGCAGGCCGGTGAGTTTTCTTTGTAGGTTGCAGTAGAGTCAGACAGGACTCCACCAAACACCACTCAGAGCCCTCCTGCCACTCCACTGGTGGTGTACAGCATATGCCGCGGGTGGCTTGGACTGGATATGCGCTTTATGGGATGCTTTGGTTTGCTTTGTGTCATGCATATCTTAAAATGGGCCAATGGACAACAGAATCAAATAATAATAACAACCTCCATTCCATTCATTTTCTTTGACTTTTGACTTTGACTTTGACTTTAATCATTACTAGGGTCCGGGTACCCAGAGGCTATCCTGGGGTCTACAAGCTCAAGGCGGGGACTCACCCTGAGCAGGGTGCCAGCCCACCGCAGTGCACACACACACACACCATAATAACAACATTTCCATACAATATCCGCTTGTTGCTGGAGTGTTTTTGTGGCAAGTGTAACTTTTAACTTAAGGCCTCTCTGTATTCCCTCCTGCACTTTCAAGTTGTTAGAAATGACACACAGGGTGTGATAGTGCTGTCAGAGCAAAACGCCTTTTTTAAATAACTTTACAGGAGAAAGAAATACTTTCTTAACTTTCTTAAGTGTAAGCCAAATTATGTTAGTGAATTATTTCAGCACTCCCAAATTATCAAGAATTATTGAGACCAAATGTATGCAAGACCATTATTGGATGCTTTATGGTAACTAAGTTTGCTGTCTATTAATTTATCTATAGTATTTATATTCGTTTCTATTACTGACCACAGCAAAGAGTAGTACAGAGTATTTTCTGGAGAGTTTTATGTAGTTATTTTTACTTTATGTTTATAATTATATTTTATATTGCTTTTATCTTTGTGCCTCTGTGTGATCGTGCAGTCAAAGCAAAAGCAATTTCCTCTGGGATCAATACATTTTTCTGATTCTGATTTTGATTTCTTCAGGTGTTTGGCCAGCTTTGCTTTGTTAATATCCTGAGCTGGAACTCTGGAACACTGGCCTGTTTATGTCCTTTGCCTTTCCATCGTTATGTTCACACAACACTCCTGCTGTATTCACTGTCATCTAATACTGTTTGCAAAGTCTGTGAACTTGCTGCAGCTGCTATTTAAGCATAACAAACTGCACCACAGCTGAGGAGGCCTCACCAACCCTCCTCACTAACAGTGTGGTATCGAGTTCTATGTGTGCCAAAAAGGAGGAAAGCATATTTAAAAAATGTTTCAATATTTATTTTTAACAGTGACGGCAGCTGTGGAGACCATCACAGAAAGATAATTGCCTCTTTCACCTATTAAAACTCTTGACTGTGTGACTGCTGTGGCACTGACTTGCTTAGTTTTGTCCAAATTCTATTTTTGTATCTATTGCACTTACACCCCTGTGGACATGTATGTGTCCAGTTAAGAACAACACATTTTGTGTTAATTTTTAAAGATGTTGAGATAAGCCCATGTTCGTGTGACCTGATTCAAAATGTGTAAATGTGTAACAGATCATGCACTGTTATTAATTAATATAATTTTTGAGATTGGGTTTTACACACCGCTCCCCTTTGATTGTCTTCTGTATTTGTCCCAACAGCACTGTTTCTTGCAGTGTGATCTTTTGCGTCGGGGTTTAAAGTGGAGCTGGGGTGCAGTCAGGGCTGCTTGGTCCCTGTGCTGAGCGAAGCAAGGAGAAGTGGAAAGGCCTGAGCTGAAGCAGAGCTAAGGGCTTGTTAGGCTGCCTGACTGAACTGAGATGTAGATCACTGTCACTCTGTATCACTCTCTCACTCCCTCTCTCCCGCCTGTTTTTGCTCATACACATAGAGGACCGAGGCTGCTCCGGTCTAATAAGACTGTTATTACTTTGTGATTCTGGATGCAGGAGGCAAACACAGACTGAATAATCATGTGGAACTATTTAAAGATAGATACAGTGAATCTTACTCACCGCATTCTGTTGATATATTTTGTCAGCATATTCTATTGGAATATTTTAATAGAATACATTTTTGTGTGCGTGGACACATGTTACATAACACAAATCTGTCAGTTCGGTATTGTCATAATTCTTGGCCGCTTCCTTCCGTCTGCTTCCTCTGCTAGTTCCCTGGTTTTAATTAGCCAAACCTTCAGTCAGTCACACAGCCAGCCAGTGAGGTGTGGCGCCAGCACCTGCTGCTACACACACACAGCTCTCCCGTGGTGGAATGACTGTGTGTGTGCGCTTATATGTGTGTTTGTATTTGTACATTTTCAGGACAAAATGTGGGAAAAACAGAGCAAAACAGGGGTCGAATATATTATCAGGACCAACAAAAGTACTTTATTTTATGTATTTGTTTATTATAAGTCTTTTGGTTACTGAGCTTAAGATTAGGTTTGAGCATGACTTGTATTGTCCCATGTCCTGACATTGTCTCTTAAAGCTTTTGTATGTGTGTGTGTGTGAGAGAGAGACAGAGAGAGAGAGACAGAGAGAGAGAGAAAGTAAGTGTGTTTAAAATTGTTCAGTAGGTGTGCTCTTCGTGTCCTCTTTTTTCTCTCACCAGGGTGTCACTTTGCTTGAGCATCACTGGTGCGGCTCCTGAGCTGGCCAAATCACTGCACATTCTGGGTATTCAGCTCCTTTTGCGCTGCTGATTCTTTAATTGCGGAACTCTTAGAAAAGTTGCTGTCTCTCAATGCTTATCTTCATTATTACCAAAGGTAAACACTCTGTTTTAAACGAAGGCTTCTTCAAACATTTCAATGTGTGTATGTGTTTATCGATGTGTTTATGCATGCATGTGAATGCGTAAGTGCATGTATTAAGGGCTTAAATAGCATAGCTGCCTTGAGATTTATCAGTCTAAAGGTTGTGATTCAGCTGCAAGGATTTTGGAATGTTTGAGTCAAACTGATTATGATCACAGTGGTGCTCGTTCAAAAGAAGTGGACTGAGAAAATAAAGCTTGTTTTGTTATTTATACTCTCTGTGTGCTACAGCTGTGGAAATATTTCCTCTGTGTTTAAAAAAAATGCTCATCAGTGATATCAGACCAACTGAGGTAAAAACTGAGCTTTTGCAAGGAGCTGAATCATTTTAAACAACAATGATTAAGCCTGTCATTATCAATTATATTAGCAAGAAGTAAATGAGGAATCACATAAGCTTTTTAAGCAAACATTTCATTTGACTTATTATACATAGTATTTTTGTAACCACCAATGTGCACACATTAGCGAAGTCCCGCTGGCATGGGTTTCTTCTTAGATATTTATTTATTTAATTAGAATCTTTATAGCTCCCGTTTGTTGTTCAGACTGAACACAGCTTTATGCTGACCTGCAGATTCCCAGTTCATCATTCAGCTGCAAAGCATTCACTAAGAAAAAAACACAAATTTTAATCAATTTAATTTTTAAAGGAGTAACTGATTTGAATTAAGTAGCCGTGGCAGATGTAATCATATTTTATTCTATTTGCTGTGAGATCAGAGAGTTATGCTTGATAGTTTATGAAAAAAGTCTAAAATAAATACATTGGGATACATTGGGATAATGAGTGATTGGTTGTAGTATATACAGGAAGGGATATCAAGTATTCAGATGCTTTGTTATTGTCTGATATACTTCCAAGTGATGTCTTTAATTTGGCAATAGGACAATATTTCATTGTTATTGTAATAAATTCTACCACAATAACATTTTTGAACATTTTGTGCATACTATCAATACGCCAAGCTAGATGGTTCATCACAAATACAGCAAAATGTGTTATGAGAAAAATCTCATTGTATCATTGTGTTAGGTAGTACCACTGTATCTTTTTTGTTCCCCCTCCATTTGTTTGTTTGATGCAGGGGCTGTCAGTTTAAGGGTAGTGATGAATATGCAGTCTGCCGGGGCTCCCTCTGTATACATGTATTCACTTTTGTATCATTGTTACTTTGTTGTATTTTTGGAAGGTTAGTATAGTAAATATGAAATTAAACGACAAAAACATTGTACAATAGTGTCCTGGAAGCAGCAAGTCGTTGGCTTTCAGCTTTGGTAGACGTTATCGATTGAACAGGATGGTGAGATAGTGAGGACTTATGTGTGTGAGAGAGATGGAGAGACCTCAGCTCCGTCATGTCTATTTATGGATGTTTTGTGCCGTGCACAGTGCTAAGTGTGATAAACACACATTTACAGCATGTCCAGACCGCTTGGCTTCAGTGTGTTTGTTGAGATAGATGTGCATCCCACTTCTTGATTTTTCTTTTATGTATTTCCCTCGTTCCCACGGGTCCTCTCCATCTCAGGGAATATCCTTTACGTAGGAAGGGGGTAGCGTCAGATGAGCCGAGATTTACAGGCAGTCGGAGCTATTCTAGTATTGATGAGCATCCCCTCCTGTCCTCACATAACTCTGATGTTGGATGCCACTCTGTACCTTGATGCAGTTTTAAGCTTCTTGGCTTGTATCATTAAATCCATAATCAAATTGACTGTCCTCTCCTTAAGGTAGGGTCACTTGCTTGAGCAGATAGGGTGGGAGGGGAGATAGAGGGAGAACAGATGTGTGTTTATGTGTGTGTGGTGGCAGGAGCAGTGTGAACACACTCTTCAACATTCATGATTCCAAACAATATGTTGGAGTGGACAGAAGAGGACAGGCAACCCATTTCAATGCTATTTTTAATACGTCCTTGCCAACTTCACCTCATGACTTGGAAGTGTGTAACACCTACATTACACAAAAGGCCACTCGCAGGACAAGAGGAGCAGGGGACAATAACTAGCATGTTTTTCAATACAAATGCACTTGCACTCACCTAGGCTAACCTCAGGAACCATACAAACTTGGAAATGCTAATCATTTTTTGATCACTGCAAGTGTAGCATGCATAACCTTCAGACTAACTGCTTTAACTGTCTTCTATCTATGGTTCCAATGAGAACCATCATTTTCTTTGTTTCCGTTTTTGCTAGCTGTGTGCCTTTTGTCTTGCTAACTCCTAAGCTACAGTTGTCATTTCCACCTAAGCCCCATGATGCTTTGAGTGGCTTATGGACTGCATTTCTGGTGAATCACGCAAGTGCAAGATGTCAAGAGAAACCTGAATCCTTACAAGAGAAATGCTAGCTTTAGACAGAAAATTCAGTTCATAGCCTACAAAAATGATTTAATTTAACCAAATTAAAAGAAGTCAATTATGTGGTCTGTAAAGATAATTTTTGTAATACAATTAAACAGTTTTAATTAATGTATTTTTTTAGATACTGTGTTGTAGTGTTATGCTAGTGCCAAGCAAGAGTTTGGTATTATATGCACACTTTTACTTCACATATTTACTTCACATATTTCACATATTTACTTCACATTTATTTTATTTTGTAAAGCTGCTTTGTGACAATGACCATTGTTAAAAGCGCTATATAAATAAAATTGAATTGAATTGAATTGAATTGAACTTAATGCCAGCTCTGTTTTAGACACATGCAACTGAAGCACATAATAAGCAATATATGTACTACTTCAAACATTGAACTGTTTCTATTGAGGCTTCAGCTTGAGGAATGAATATTATGATCATTGTGGCTTTACCCAGTTTCCAGCATCCAGTGGTGTTCAGCTGGATGTTCTTCATTGTGTTTGGTGGACCTAAATAAGTATTCTTTCTTCAGAAATTTGCACTTGTAGCATTACTGCTCTTGCCACTCATTTCAGCTGCACTCGGCTGTGACTGCAGTAAACTGCGTGTTGGCATTTTGTAGTCATGTAAAGACACATAAAACAATTACCCAAAAAGTATGCACACTATCTTTGACTTTGATAAAATCAGTAATAATTGGCACTTCCATTAAAATGTGGCTATTTCAACTAAGGTGGATATGACCAATAACAATATATCAAACTACAGCTCTTTTAATTAAACAGATTTCTTCATATGTAAAAAGACTTGTCTGGTCACAGTGGCTTTTTACTAATAACGACTTGAATAACAGAACGATGCCAGGGATGCTAGGGCTAAGTGGACAAAAGCAAGTTAAAGGCAGTTTTGAAAATGTAACTTTAACTGTAGCTGTCCCTGTAACTGTAACAGCGGGTTGAGCTAAAGGGTGAGAAAGAGAAAAGCAAGGGGAAAAGATCAGTTGGATAGAGAGAGATACAAAAAAAGCTTAAAGAGCAAGTAAGGCAAAGTACAGGTACTCACAGAGCCTAACTCTATGAATGTTTAATGATCAGGCTTCCCAGGGCTTTTCTTTTTGTGAAGGAAGACTCTGAGAAGGCTTAGCCTTATTGGTCTGACGTGTCTCCTCTCGCACAAACTCCTGCTTGGCTCCATTACAGCCTTTACACAATTGCAGATTACATAAAAATGCAACACTGTGAAATCTTTCATGAGCAAGGATGAGTGAAACACTGCTGATTAGAAGATTCTGTGTGAGGAATGGCTTCCAGGGTCAGGTGTGTGTGCTCCAAAATGTGTGGATGTGAAACAGCAATGCCTGTCTCTTCCTTCCTGTGCAGAAGAAGCTTTTGATAACTGGAAATGATTTAAACCGAATTGAATATACTGGTCCTGATGGGGGAATTTGTGTTGGATTGTGTTTTCTCATAATACAGTAAAACACATTCAGAAAGGATCATAACTATAAAATATTCCTTATCACTGTACAGACAAATACATACAGCATTTATCCCATTCTACTTTTTTAAAGACGTGTAGTAAAATGTTTTCAACATATTTGCCTTTAATTCATCCAGGAAATATACAAAAACAAATGTAAATGTTATTACTGTTGCTTTATTAAATGCAAGTATGTGATGACAATGTCTCTGGTTGCTGCTGTTGTTGTCATTGTTGTTGTTATTGTTGTTTTTGTTGTTGTATAAGATGTCATGTGAATGCTGCCTGAGTGCAAAGGAGCTGCTTCTGCAATTATAATTTAGGGATACCCAAAATCCCTTTCAAGTATATCCATTCAAAAATATCAGTATGCAATATAAGTGTAAAGCATATTGTCATTTTTATTTCTCATGACATTTGTTTTCTTCTCTTGTAAAGTTATTCTTTCAGAATTAGTTTCCTTGTGACACAATATATCAGCTACACGGCTCTCACACACTCTCTGCCTGTCCCGGCTGCATCCCTGCCTGGCTCTCTGTTTGTAATCTCCGCTCTCCGCTCCTGTGGGCCGGAGCCAGAGCTCAGGGGAAGGTTTGGGTGACAACCAGATTCTGGTAGGAGGACATGGGAAGCACTGCATGCTTAAGGGCTGTATCCATGGTGTACAGGACCCAGAAAGTGCTCCCAAAGGCAACGTCTTGTGGAGTGTTTTATTTTTTTCCATGCTCTATGTACTTTTAGTTTCTTTTCCACGCTGCATTTTGTTTACCCTCTCAGCTTCCTTATATTCTTTTTTTTTGCGGGTATTTTATTAAACAGGGCCTCTGGGAAGGCATGGTGGTTATTATGTAGTTTGCAAATATTCCAGAGCCTGTTGTAATATATATGGGAATGTTAAATTCTTTCATTTTTAAAATGAAAGAATTTGATACCATATATAATACGTTTTGATGAACACAAATTTCACTCCTCAATTTACAGTCCATGTATAGAAACTAAACTGCCAGCCCGTGTTGAACTCTTTGTTTTTGTGAATTCATGAAAACGAGTGCATTTGCATATTTACCTATTCTGTCTGTGGCAGTTTAGCCCCACCTCACTCATGCTAAAGTGCTAAGGAGTATTAAGCCCAGACTACTTTTTGGTTGAAGCACAATTCAGGGTATCCAATCAACCAACCAGATGTCATTTACATTCTATGTATCAGGGCACAGGAACAAAACATAGCTGTTTACTTACACAGGTCAACCACAACACATTTTTCATGCTGGTTTCAGATCTGCTTTCATTTTTTTCAGTGAAATCAACTTTTTGAATTATGCATAATATTAGATTTGCAATAGATTTGCATGCATTTTTTTCCAATCAAGTAATTTTGTCAATATTTTTAGTGCAGAGTCAGATAGGTGCAGACTGTAGCATAGATCAGTATCAGTCAGCTACCTCTGTTTCTTCAAAAACGCTTAGCATACTATTATCATATGCTAATTACAGTAATGCTGCAGTTTTACGCGGATCAGGAGTTGCGGATTCAGTCACACGCAGGTTTTTTTTTTTGAGAACCAAACTCATAGTTTTACGCAGAAATCTCCACAATAACATGGAAACTGCAAATGTTCTCCACCTTTTTTAGCTTTTTTGTGGCAATAAATATCTTTTTTCTGGATGTTTTCACTCAAGGAAATCCGTTTTCCTCGCCGCGGTGTCCTAATACTTTTGTCCCGCGACCTTCCGAGTTGCATATCTCGGCGGGGAAAGTACTCAGACACTTCAAACTCCACAGTTCGGTAGATCTCCAGGAGACCTTTCTGATGAGCCCTCATTTGTATTTTTAACCCGAGTAAATTTTATTCCCTGAAACCCGCGAGCCAGAGAGCATTCAGACATGCATCTGTCTGTAAATGTGGTCTGAGTGTAAACTTTTGTCTCGCAACCTTCTGAGGGGAATACGGGTTTACCTTTACATTTTCTTTAAGGGTAATGCATTAAACTGAGCTTAAAATTAAATTCAAGTGTTTTGGGAGTATATTTGGTGGCATATTTAGGGTTTACACTATAAAATAGACATTTTTTTAACCAAAACACAACAATGTGGTTTTTCACTCTAGGCAGGTGCTCTTGGAACATACCCCCCGTGAAAAGCAGGGGATTACTGTATACCAGCTCTCATGCAATATATAACTAGCTTCATCACAAAAACAGTACATGCTAGGGAAAAACTAAACACAGATGTGAAATCAGAATGAAAAACATGAAACCCACATAAACTTAGCTCTGATGATTTTGACTGTGCTATAAGGAATAAGGAAATGAGCCTGTACACACCGTACATAAACACAAACATTATACGTATATCTGGGGGAGGAAGGATTTTGACAGTGCAAACAAATAGGGAGAGTTTTCAGAAAAATGTGTGCTGTGCAAACTGAGAAGTGTAAAGCTAATAGCTTAGAGAAAGCCTACAAAATATACACAGCAGAGCCCAGCCTAGTCACATGCATACAAACACGCACACACAGAGCGAAGGCCAGCAGAGCCACTCTTAGCAGCCCAGCCCAAGCGAGCTCAGAGCTGAGTTCCTCGGCTTTATTCACTCTCCTCCTACAAATGCTGCTCTCTTGCAGGGTATTTATAGAGCTAGCTGGATGTGTTTAGTCTTCTCTGGTTCACAGCCTCACTCCTGCTGCAGCTACGTGCACCTCGATCAAAGTGAGAGAGGGGAGGGCTGAGCTGAACTGCTCTATGTAGAGCACTGCTGCTGTATTCAGTTCTTTACTACTATTTGGGCTTGATGTCAGTTTGTTTGGGTCTAGTCTGTGAGAAAATTATGCATCTTGCCCTGAAGGCATGTTTGATTACACGCAATAGTGAAATGTCTTGGGACATGGTACAGTTTCTTCATTCTCAGATCCTTACTTAGAGAAACCGGATTACCGTTTTGTTGTGTTGTGTACTGATAAACAAAAAGTAGCACAGATGCCTTCAATGATATTTACGAATGGCTTGTTTATTGGTACTTACACAGACCATGCTAGCCATGTCTGTTCAGTTATCATTTCAAAATTAAAATAGTATATTTGTGACATTCATTATTAAGTACTGCATGCCCCTGAGTTGACCCTTATGACTGTGCAATAAAGTTATCAAATAATTAAACTGAAGAGAAAATTGGCTAAACAAAGGTCATGCAAATATACAGAATAAAGTATATTCAGACAATACCAATATTCCAGAAATTTCTAACAAAAGCAAAATCTATACACTGCGCAAAATGTAAAAGAATAAGGATATCTGTGCTGTAAAAGTGTCCAAGTTTGCTGGCTGATGCACAGACCTACTTATGCATACAATAAGTGGAGTGAAAGACAGTATTCAACTGGATTGGAAACACATATGAGAGATGTGTTACATACCTGACACTTGCTCGTCAGGTAAAGACTAGCAGAATGTAGTGTGCATGTTAATGATGTCATATGTATATCTAATGAATATCTTGAAGAGGCGGGACCTGTCTGACTGTTATAATAGCAGTGAAAATTTAAAAAATATTCTTAGCTAAGAATATGATTTTATGAAAAACATTTAAATGAGTAGGATGCAGGGAGTAAAGCTGGTGGAGTGATTTGTGCGGTGGAATGGGTAGAGAAGAGCGTCAGGAATGATTTGTGTTGTGGAATGGGTGGAGAAGTGTGGCAGGCAGGTACCAGCAAGAGTGAAAGGGAAGGTGTAGAAGACAGTAGTGAAACGGTTTGGAGACAGTGGCACCGATTAAAAAAGACAGGAAGCAGAATTGGAAGTGGTGTTAAAAATTAGAGTTAAAAATATCCAAGATTTGCATTGGGAGTGACAAGGATGGGCCGGATCAGGAATGAGTTTATTTGAGGAACAACTTGAGTTGAGACCTTTTGGAGACTCTGAGTGTGTTGGGAGGAGGATGTTGAGGAGAGACTGAGTGTGTTGGGAGGTGGATGTTGAGGAGAGACTGAGCGTGTTGGGAGGAGGATGTTGAGGAGATTCCGAGTGTGTTGGGAGGAGGATGTTGAGGAGAGACTGAGCATGTTGGGAGGAGGATGTTGAGGAGATTCCGAGTGTGTTGGGAGGAGGATGTTGAGGAGAGACTCTGAGTGTTGGGAGGAGGATGTTGAGGAGAGACTCTGAGTGTTGGGAGGAGGATGTTGAGGAGAGACTCTGAGTGTGTTGGAAGGAGGATGTTGAGGAGAGATCGAGGGTGTTGGGAGGAGGATGCTGAGG
>JBBPCW010000147.1:15631408-15641427 GCA_037974425.1 Phenacogrammus interruptus
GTTGGTACTTTGGACTTTCGTGTGGAGTTGGTAGCCCTTTGAAACTATAATGGTTCCAACCCCCATGTTCTGAACAAGCTTGGATTTTATATTTGGTTTGATTACATTAATATATGTGTTGAGATTTACAATAAATACTTTATTTGTTTAAAGTGTTTGCAAAACCAAAAGTTATTACACTTTTGTTCATATAGCAGTACAGTGTGCAACACACTACTTTTGTGTTATTTAATTTTGCAAATAAGAATGCGATTAAAATGATAATCATTTCCCAGCATTGGTGTTTTTATGCTGAGTTTATTGTGCTTTATTCTCATTTCCACTTCCTGGGGGATGCAGAAGTGTGAAGATAGAGGTGGCATGTTGCAGCAGCACAACGGCTCAACAGTAGTGCTGAAAAGACGCAGTTGTTTGGACCTGTTACCCTCCGTTTTTGGAGCATACTAATGCTAAGAATCCACATTTGGTCCACATTAGCATATTTAAATGACACTCAAGTACTGGCCTAATGCACACACAAACATGAAGAGTGATCCTCTATCAGCTCGTTTCGGAGACACAAACTTCGCGTAAATGAATACACCAAGCTTGTTACTAAAGCCTGGAGTGAGATTGATTTTTGTATTCTCAGTTGCCCTGTATTGTAGTAATTCACTATCTTCACGTCTGCTTTTACAGACACAAACTGTGTGTAATTGTATATACTTTGTTGCATCACCAAAGCATAGAGATCGATTTTTTTTCTTTGAGTGCAAATATAAAAATAGCCTAACCTCAAAGGACGTGACTGGAAAAGAGGAAGTCTAAATACATCTTCTGTATTATTTCCTCTTAATCTTACTGAATTGAAGGAGGGTGGGGAGAGACAAGTGCTTCCATGTAATCCAGGATATGCCTGTAGCAGATGATACATCCAAATATATATGTACACACATGCACACACACACAAACACACACACAGGATTTTATTAGGAGTTACATTATAAATCAGGCCAATATTCCAGGAAAATGAATGTAAAATATTATAAACAATTTAAATCTGCTGTATCTTGTTAATGGCGCCAAACTATGCGAAAAAACAAAGTGATTATGTGGCTGACATGACACTAAAAATATGATGAAGAAGCATTTTTCTATATTTTATGACTAAGATAAGCAATAGAAATAATGAGTGCATGCATTTATCTACTGAACAGTTCATTCTAAATTACTGACACATATGAAGTAGGTTTTTAATTATTGCCAGAAGTGTTGGCTGAGGCAGCAGAGGCCGAGTGGACAGCGAGATGTGTTTGCACCTGGAAGCCATGTATCAGTTCACATGGTCCCAGGCTGGGGCACCTTACTGATCACCAGCAGCTTTTATGATAATTAGTCTGATAATTAGATTGTTACTGGCACTTGACATGTACCCCATAGGGCTGAAGCTGGCCCTCCGCTCACTCCCTCACTTGCTTTTGCCTTCTGTATTATTAAACAGTCATTCCCACACTACTGGCCCAGGACAGTTGAAGATGAATCGTTACACACTATCATAGGTAATTTGCACATCTGCTGCTTTTTTGAACCAGTTTCTATTATAATTGTATGTTATTAGGGCTGGCACTATCAATCCAATTAGTAATCATGCACTCTACCTATTATTTGGATGAATCATTGCATGTTCAGTGTTTTAAGGAAAAAAACAGAAATACTACAAATAAACCACGTATTGACTTTGCTTTGCGCGGCTATGCACAGAAATAGGCATGTACATCAGGCATTATGAGTGTGTCCGAAATCGCGCACTTGCGCACTTTTAGTGCACAATTTTAGTGAGTAGTCCGCTCATAATAAAAAACAAGCTAAAACTCAGTGCACTGAAAGTACCTGGATGCTGCACTGAAATCGACCAGAAAACTCTGTGTGGAACGAGTGACACTATGCGCACTAAACGGGCGCCATTTTGTCCACGTAGTGGAGGGGGCGGGACTTTCAACATGTTTTCGATTTGGATAGTGGCGGCAAACAGTGAAATACAAGCCCAAGCGAAGGCAGCTGGTTCGTATGAACGTAAATAACGTTAATAAAGTTATTGTACTGATGTACACTGCGGTAAAACCGGCAGATATTTTGGCGGCTGGATAATCGCAAGCAAATATTAGTCTGTCACTTCTGCTAAGTGCAAAACGTTAGTGTTCTGTTTAGGACAACACTGACCCACAGCAGTGCGCACTACAGAAGGCATTGCACAGTGCGCACTATGCACTAAATCTCAGTGCACTGATGCAAGTGCGCAATTTTGGACACACCCTATTTCTTACTGTAAGAGAGGCCTAATAATGATTTAAAGTAAAGACTATCCTGATTGTTTTAACTGCTTATTCTCGTTACTGCATATACTGATTTCTAACCATGTATTCTTAAGGTTTTTAGGACCTAATTTGCAGCCATGAATAAAATATTTAAAAAAATCATGAATCCTTTGTATGTGTAGTCTTACCGTTAAGAGGTACCATAAAATTGCACATAATAATGCAAATTGCCAAATAATGGATTCAGATTCATTGAAAAGGTAGTAACGGTGCAATAGTTCAATCCATTATTAGGAGCAAGTAATTAAGTTTTATTGCGAAATCATGAGTGACATTCAATAGACTATGAAAATGCATATATTCACTTCAGTTTTCTGATTATTAAAGACTTCACATTTGTGCTGGATGAGCTTGAGACAGCTTACATCTGGTCCTCAGAAAGCAGTTCTTCTCATACGTGAGCAAGTTTTGGAACATGCTTGGACCTTTACAATGGAGAGAACACTTTATATTTGCAATACCATGTATTTTAAATGATTCTTCTGCAAAGTTCTGACCTGGAAGCCAAAATACATAAGATTAATGATTATTTTTATCTTGGCCTCCCTACACACGACCACACACTCTATCACGCACACACACTGTAGATTGTGTCCTAGTTCTTGCATCCAGCTAATGGTGCTGTCTTGCTCCCGAGATGACTTTAAAGCATATAACAAATTGCCTCTAGAGGTTAGTTAAAGAGCTTTGAAGTGATGTCCATATTACTGTGCCAGATTAGAAAACCACAACACCTTCACTGCAAACCATTATCATTTCAAGACCTCACTGTCAACAGTATAATATTTCACTCGATTTGTAGATAGCACATTACTGGGTATGGAAAACATCAATAAGTCATTTTCTATGATCTACATTTAATGGCAAAAATCAACAATGTCATAAAACGTAATGTGTTAATGAGTATATATCTGATTAAATCAGATTTTGTGATGTGAAGCTATTAACTCACATAGATAAATGCCCATATAGCTGTGTAGGGGTATGTAGTTTGTCGGTCATGGGGCTAGTAATAAGAGTGCTGGCCTAATCCATGTAAGGATACTCCAGTCCCGTACCTGACAGCTGGAGGATTCTACCACTGATTTACTTTAGATTAGTTTGAAGCACTGCCGGGCCTGTTCAATCAGGACATAAAGCTTTTCACTGTCCATGACCATGACATGCACCCCCTGCCCTGATCTGCTTCAATACCTCCAGGACTCTACTGCACTATATCCTTAAAATCTGCTCTGCTTCTCTTGCTCTTGTTCGGGCTGTTTTTGTAGTTTGGACCCATCTGGTCCAGTCCAAGCTACTGTAGCACAAATTGCAGAACAAGTTAACACTGGCTACGCTAGGAAGGTGTCAGAACATGCTGTGCACCAGAGCTTTCTGGAATGTGTGAGATGTTCTAGATGAGCTAGTCTAATCCACAGAGGCCCCACTTCAGAACTTATAGGACTAAAAGGATCTGCTGCTAACCTTCTATGGTCTTGTGGAGGCCATGCCCAGGCTGGTTAGAACACATATACTACAGGTGTGCACATTTATTGCATGCATCAATATGAAAATGGTCTAAGAAAAAATTGAATGCATGAAAACAATGTTTGTGAATAAATCCTAGGAAACCTGAAAGCAAGATGTCTGCCAAGAAAATACATTTGAATTTTTTAAATAAATGTGCCCCCATTTTCCTGGTTTGCGCTGAAAAGTACATTATCTCCAACTGACAAATTTAAACCACAGGAGTAAAGCTAATCAAGGAATGGGTGTAGGCTAATATTAGGTCCTTAAATATGTTCTTGATTTATACTGTATTCAATTTTCCCAATAAGGGGATGAGATGTGCTTTACTCTGGTCTTTGACTCTCATTATACAGTCAGGATAGGCACAATATTAACAGGAAAGCTAGTTCCATCTATGAAGAAGGTCTTTGCCTGTTCAGAAGTAGTCTAATGTTAGCATTTTGATGATTGCTCACCTTAATACTGAACACCTATTTAATATATTTGTCCAGAGATGTTGATATATTTTGTGCAACCTATAGTGATTTAAGTTTTGTTGTTAGAAGGAGATGTGGTATAGGAGGAACTAGGACAACAGTTTTGGTAGCAGGTGGCATATGTGAACACTCTGTTATCCTGCTAGAACCACAGAGTGTGTTTGGTTGGCACAGACATCAGCAGCAGAAGGCTGCATGTGTTTGTGTATGTGAAAATGTGTGTCCGCCGTGTATATGTGTGTATTGGGTTGGCATTGTGTTCACGAGGCCAAAGGACGTCTTTACCCACCAAAGCTATGCAGTGAGCTGGGGAATTGTTTGCGGCTTCCTGATGGTGCTGGCTGGGTGTATGCCTGGATAAATATAGCCGTGTTTATGCCCCCCCTCCACACCCCCACCCAACACTTTAATCAAAAGCAATCTGGAGGAGGAGAGGACTGGAAAAAAAGAGGGAGAATATGGAATGTGCCAAGGTTTTTTGTGTTCTCTTTCCATCAGTCTCCTCCTGAAGGAATCTGCAGGGACTGAGTGAGGGAATTGGGGAGGGTGATGGATCGAGCTTTTAATGCCTATGAAAACAGGACCTGGCCTGCCATGACTCGCATCATGGCTCCTGCAGCTGTCCCCACAGAGCACACAGTCGATGCCTATGCTTTATGGCCATATGATTCACAGCCCTGATGACTCTTTATCCATGTTTGAACAGCGCCCACTCTGAGCCAGTTAACATCAATGCCTTATAGTTTATGTTTAAGGGATATTGTTGTAATTTTATTCCCACACAAAATGTTTAATTAGCAACTTATTTTTTCTTCCCACAAATGTAGTATTTCAAAGGCTTAGACACCAGCTGATCCATTGTTACTTAATAAATAACCAGTAACATCCTCTGCTCTTCTCAGAGTAGCTTATATTAATGCTCCACCAACTGATCCCCTATTATCAGCGTTGGGCACTGGGCATGGTGACACTGCTCTGGAACAACCAATAACAACCAATTCCATGAATGCATGGAATTAGATGGAGTGTCTGAGTATATTTGGATATCTAGTCTATAAAAATCCAGATAAAGCCAGTAATGTAGAATATTTAAAAAGGGTTCTCAATGTACAATGTAATTTGAAATCAATTCATTTATATTTTAATGTTTTATTTACTTTTTTCATTATGACAGGCTGAATCTCTTCACTTGTCACCTTCAGGTTGATTGGCGGATGTTTCACTGAAGCCAAAGATGGTTGAGATGCAAAGAGTGAAAATGCACAGTTAGATAGTTCTTAGACGCCAAGCTACCCACTGCCTCTTTTTTGTAGGTGATCATCCTACCAATGGGATGGAAACCAACTCAGATATTTTTAATTAAAAACTCAAATAAAACATTTTTCCTTAGAACCCTGTTTTAAGTATAACTAGGACACTGTTGGCTCTCAGAGTATAAAATGTTGTGACTGTGCTGCGAAGAAATGTACAGCACAACTGCAGGTTCCATGATACCAAGAAAGTGCATAGCTGCCCCAATATTTAGCACAATAAAAACACTTAATAAATGTTTACTCGTTCACCATTGAAAACAAAAATTCTGTTGACTTCCGGTGTTTTAAATTGCATTTTGAATGTCTTGGTTTTTTTTCTCCTTCAGCTTGTAGATTGCCTGTGGGTACAGTTCGTGGCTGATCAGCTCATCTGCATAAAATATGTCCAGAAACAAAGTGAACAGGATGTACATTAGCAGTTTGGCATGTTAGTCACATATGTGTATTGTCATCTCATGCCGCATTAAAGCATGCCATGACCCATTCTGTTTGATGCAAATTACCTCAAAAATTTAAATGGTAAAACGGGAAATGCATGACATGACTATGAATTTGATACTTATCACGCAGATTTAAACAGATCTTGAATTCAGTCACAATCAGAGCAAAAACAGCTGCCTTTAGGGGTTATTTTTCCATCCGATTTGAGCAGATTTTTTGCAGCAACTGTGATTTCTCAGAGTACTTGGTCTAACCTATGCTGCACAGTTTGCGGAAGCAGCTGAGAAGCCGACCGGAGATTAGAAACTGGGGTTACTTTTTCCTACCGTGATACAAATTATCCGTCAATTATCTAAGCGGCTTATCCTTACTAGGGTTGCGGGGGTGCTGGGGCCTATGCCAATATCTACAGGGCGAAAGGTAGAGAAAAACCCTGGACAGTTTACCAGTCCATCACAAGGCAGACATACAGACAAATACATTCACACACACAGTCACACCTTAGGGCAGTTTGACTGACACGCATGTCTTTGGTCTGTGGATGTAACCATAGCTCTAAATGAAAACAAGACATGAGGAAAACATAAGATACTTTCTGTATGTATTAATAAGGTTGGAACACTATAATGACACCAGGTTCTGTATTAGTTTAGACCTAATTACTAGCTTAAGTAAGTGTAATTACAGTAAGTAAATTAAATTGTTGGACTGGAAAATAAGATCTATACTCGGCCATAATATAAAATAGCATATTTAAAACTAATTTTAGTATTCTAGCACATACAAAAACACAAAATCAGTACAAAGCACTACTCATGTTTACCTGATCAGTACTGGAAAGGACTAGAAATTTCAATATTTCATAGCAATGTTTAGGGCTTCTTTGCTTTTTTTGTAGAATTGTGTAGAATTGTTGTATAACCCATCTTATCACATCTCTGTCCTTATTTATTTTGCTAGATAACTGATTTATATTTAAAACATGGCCACTTGTCTCAAAAATACTAATGCTGTATATCTGGGCTCTCACCCCTAAACTGAACCTAAGCGAACTATTTTTAAAATGCTCTCCTTTTCACAGGTAATGTGGGTATGTAACCAGTGTCGTAAGCAGCAGGACATCCTCACTAAATCAGGAGAATGGTTTCCGGGACAGGGGCCAAAGCCAAAGCCAGCAGGGCTAGGTACAGCGGTGAGTGACCCAGCCATGTGTGGAGACCCTACAGGAGACAAGAAGGTGCGCTCCAGGTCTCAGATCCCCCTCGAATCCTCTGCCTCTACTGCCCATGACAGCCAGCTGCCTGCCTCCACTAACCCCAGCAAAGGCACTGTTCCTGGACAGCCTGACATGCCTTCATCCCGTTCCCGCAGTGAACCTCCTCGAGACAGGTATTCAGCAATATAGTGCTGAAATTCCACGTAATTGTGATTTTTTTTGTAATGTGATTTGTGATAAATTCTTTTAAAACATTAACTCTGTTTTTTAAATCAGCAGTAAAAATTATATATTATTTTTAACCTTTCTCTGCTTTTATGGAACATTTTTCAGTTCTTTTTACTTTTAGACAGATTACAACCTTTTATTTGTTTACCAGCAGGCTTGCTTCTGAGCAAGAAAACAGTTAAACAGTTTATTCATTTAGATCATTTTATGAAAAGAGATTCCATTCAGACAACTTATGGTAGAATTCAGTTGTTATAGCAGAATTATTAGTTTGTCACACCTACGTGTAACGGAGGTCATCTCTCTTTCTCATTCACTCTGCGTTGTGTTGTGTAAAAAGGATGGACGCTACAACCGACCTTGAAAACTGAAATAAAATAAAATAAATACAATCAGGCACTGCAGCAAGCCAGAAACACACAGCTCCTCTGCCCCAGAACAGCCACAAAAGAGAAAAAGAGTACATACTATGTACAACCACATTAATACAATACATAAATTATAACATACCTGAAAGAAAATAAAATAAATACGATCAGGCACCGGAGTGAGCCAGACACACACAGGTAAAACCCACATTTAGGTACACTGTAAGATCTGCTAACATGTAGAAAACTTAACAAGTTATGTACTTGTAATTAAGCTAACTTAGCTGCTGCATAGAACACTATCCTGTGTACCATTGAATATATATATATATGACAAAATAACAACCCTAGACATACTGTGCACAGTACACTAGGAGGGCCATTATATTTCAGATACCCGATTGGTAAATAAAATTCATAACACGAGGCCCATGTCTGACACAACCTACCTGGCGTGGGAAAACCCGGAGGAGAGAACAGACAAAAAAATACCATGCATGTGTGTGAATCATAGGTACTTTCAATAAAATGGCCATAAAATCCAACATGTGTGAGAAAATTCAGGGAAACACCCACAACCCTGCTACATACGGGCATTCCTGTATTGACCCAATAGCATGCTATTTGTCATTTTGAATTTTATAACAGTTTTAAGTGGTTCTGACTGACCTATAAAAATCATAAAAATGATTTTTTGAGAACAAGGTATAACTGGGCTTTTATTTCACAGCATACTATTCGTTGTGTTATGTTAACCCTATGAATTACAGTGTGCGTTTTTTCCCAAGCAGTTACTGAATGCTAAGACTTGTCCTGTAGTAAGCCTATGATTTTGGGATGTTGGTTCAATGATCCAGAAGAAGAGAAAATAGTGCATTTTCCTGATTCTCTGCTTTCCCCTCTGTCAGGAAAAAGCAGCCTGCAACCTCAGATCAGAATGGCAAGGTTGGGCCGAGGGGTGAGAGGCGTCGGGGGCTACCCAAACTCCAATCCCAGGGTTCAGAGGATCAGGAATCTGGGGACCGCCGAAGGGAGAGCCGGCGGTTAATCAAGGCTCGATCGCAGGATCGGAGCGATGCTGAGCTGGAGAGAAGTGGTGTAGGTGAACCCAGAAGGACAGAGGGCGAGCGCAGGCTGCCTCAAGAGGAGTACCGAGGCGAGCCTGGCAAAGCACGGCACTTAGCCAGATCCCAGTCTGCAGACCAGGAGGGCCAGCCACATCAAAAAGCACCCCGGCTCAGACAGGCTGATGGAGGTATGGCTGAGAGGGAGGCAGGGGAGGTGGGCAAGGAGGGAAGGGTGGGCTGTAGGTGGTCAGAAGGGCGGCAGGCCTCTCTGGATGGCCAGCAGCAAGCTTATACTGGGGAGAGGACCGTGGGGAGTACTGGGGGACAGGGAGGGCCTGCCACGCAACCTCTTCCCTCTAAAACAAACCACACTCCAACACCCCAGCCGCCGGCTCCAGGGTTCCGAGTGGGTCCTGCTGTGCCCGCCGGTGCCCCTGAGCTCAGGGAGCCTTCAGAATGGGGCAGGAAACTGCAGCCGAGCCACCTGGAGCCAGGCTCGGACTCCATGCTGCGCAAGGCCAAGCGAGAAAAGGCTGAAAGCATGCTGCGCAACGACTCACTCAGCTCCGACCAGTCTGAATCCCTTCGGCCTCCTCCACCCCGGCCTTACAAGAGCAAGCGCGGCAGCAACAAGCGGCAGATGTCAGTCAGCAGTTCAGAGGAGGAGGGTGGCTCCACACCCGAGTACACCAGCTGCGAGGATGTGGAGATTGAGAGTGTCAGTGAGAGAGGTGGGCTGCACTGAGCATTTCCTAACCTGTAGAACTCTCAACCACACACATGTTGTTTACATAGAATAGCTTTATAGTGGTTAATGCATTATTAGTAGTCATTACTGGATAATATGTGTTGATATTAATAAATGACTAATGCATACATATACGTGGATCAATGCTTAAACAGGGACTGGCTTTTCTCTGAAAAAAAAAAAAAAGACATGGCTTTACTTAGAACGTATATTTAGTGAATCTTTTATGTGTGTGTGTGTGTGTGTGTGTGTGTGTGTGTGTGTGTGTGTGTGTGTGTGTGTGTGTGTGTGTGTGTGTG
>JBBPCW010000147.1:15675439-15685872 GCA_037974425.1 Phenacogrammus interruptus
AATTTTGATTAAAACACATTCACCCCAAATGCTTTAAACTGCAGTGATATTGCTTAAAAATGTGTAACTGTGTAATTGAAGCAAAGCGAGCCTCTGTCTTATGTACAGTTTTGTTGCATAGTCTAAAAGTTTCCATTCATTTGTAGGTGTTTCTTCTTAAGGCATGTGGTTTTAGGGACAGAGTAAGCTGAGAGCAGTGGTTTAATTCTAAGGGCATTAAAGGCTTCTTAGAACCTTTGACAGATTCTAAGATCAGTAAAATGATTTTTTTTTTTAAAAAAAAAGGAAAAATCAAACATTTAATTTAAAAATAGCCAGTCTTTGCCTTAATGTCAGCTTCATACACCCTTGGCCTTCTCTCAAGCCGCTTTGAATGCTTCTCCAACCACCTTAAAGAAGTTCCTTACACACTGAGACCTTTTAGAGTTCTGAAAAATAGAAGAGCCTTCCAAAAAATATATAGAATTATTTTCATTTTGGAAATAAATCTACATAGGCATGGTGGACACAGTTTTATCTGTAAAGGTAACAACTTTTCAAGCATTTAATTTTTACATCAAAATGTCTTTACAATTAAGATAAAAAAAAAAAATCAGTCAGGTGTGTCTCAACTTTACTGGTAGGTGGTGTGGTAGTTTGGTCAAAGCCTAAGACACACTGGCAGAACCACTATACAAAATAAAATACTGTGGATCGTATTTACTATAATATTATAATTACTACAAAACATTTTCTGCTCAGATCAAACCCAAAAAAATTCTTATGTGTGGAAATACTAAAAATGAAGGCGATTCCACTGCAAACTGTTAAACCATGTTTAAATGAATGGAGTCTCCTGAAACAGACTGAGAACCTCCTGCTTAAACCATGAACTGCAAACCGTATAGGCAGTCTGTGTAACTTTCCAGACAGAGTATCTGAGCCCAAGTAATGTCGACTAGTCTACCAAGCCAATACACATGTAACTCCCGGCCACGCTTTTCCTTGATCTTGTATTGTTTAGTACTACATTTTTGTACTGCTGCCATGTGTTTACTAAGATCGATTTATTTTGTGGTCAATGATCTACTGTAAAGTGATCTAGTAGGGCTGTGATGCTTAATTAACCCAAATCCAGGTGTAAGGCATGCTGGGACAGCAGTGGACACTCCTGTCTGGTTTCAGGCTGCTTGGGAAATGAAAGCAGGGCCGTGAAAAGATTTCTAACATTTTTAAAGAGGGGGTGATTTATTTCGAGCTGTGCAAATATGTAAAAAAGCATACCACAGCTCCAGAGCTCCATTCCTCAAATGAATCTATTGCTAATATTTTAAGACTCGTTACTCATTCTTCTCTGCCTTGATCCCGATGGCCATATAATCCTTGCAGTATTTTTATGACTGAAGTTATTGGAGAACTCGTCTGGGCTCTCACCATCCCTCAGCACCATGCCATACTGCGCATTCTGCACAAATGTGTTTCAGGTTGATGGATTCTGAGGATGAGGCCCAAACATTTAGAGGCTAAACTAAACTCTCCTGCTCTGACGCACAGCGCCTGCTGACTCTTCTGAGTGCTGCTCTGATGGAGCTCAGCCTAAGTTTGAGCTTCTACTGGACTTTGCGTTGGACTTATCTTTTATAGTACTGTAAATCACCACCCATTGTATGAGAACATCTCAGAAGGTCAAATATACCTGCTTGAGCTACCTCTTTCATCTACACTCTTTGAAGAGATGCTATAGAATACTGTTTCCCAAACTTAGAGCAGGGCAGGGGCTGTGGTTATCAACCCTGGTCCTGGAAACCCCGCTGCTCTGCACATTATAATGTTTTCTATGCGTCCAACACACCTGTACCAGGTAATTAATAAGATTTCTCTGGATTAAAGTGGGTTTGTTAAAGCAGGAAAAACACAAAATGTGTTGGGCAGTTACTGCTTCCAGCACTAAGGTTGGGATACGCTGTTACAAAGCAGTCGTCATCAACCCTTGTCCTGAAGATCATTTTCTGCTTTCTTTCTCTCAAACATAACACAAACTACATCTAATCCAACCAATAAAGGACTTCTGAAAAAATTGTTGGAGCACATGTGGCAAACTAGACTTTGTTGGAAAGCAGAGCTGAACCTCACATAAGTTCCGACTCTAAAGTACCCCATAAAGTATGTCTAACAAAAAAGTCATTCAGATTTAGCCGAGTGTGCACAAATCTGGACATGTTGTGCACCATTTAATTGTAGTAGCCATATGTTTAATACTCTATAAAGGACTTTACTGGGGGAAGGGAACCATTTGAGAATCAGTCTAGATCTCCTGGGTCAGTATTGATATACAGTATTGGTTTTTGGCAACTTTATACAAAGGTGAAAATATATTTTGCACCTCAAAAAGATTGTATGTCTAATATAAAAGCACGCTTGCTGACAGAGAAGCCACTAGCAATTGCAAAACAGCAGCAGAAGTGTCTGTCCCATTCAGAGGTCCCACATAACTATGCTGTAATGACAAACTCGTGCCACTAGAGTGTGTGTTCCTGTTAGCTGTGCACAGCACCTTCAGTCCATCAATACAGTGCCAATCTGCTCTAACAGTCATTTAAATGAAGCTTGCTCCCTCTGTACAGCTCTTCAAGGCTTCAAGGAAACACACAGTCATGACCTAAGATTATTTATGCCTTTTGAAAAAAACCAAACTTTAATTCAGAACATTGCAGCATCATGTCTATTTGATCTCAAGGTTGACCTAAATACAGGATGAAATGCAAAGAATATATTTGCCTGCAAATGTTTTATATCAAGATTTATTTCATTTGCTTTTCCTTACACTCATTTGTAGGAGAGGCACTAAAACACCAGAAGCGATGGATGCTTGAGGCACTTCCAGTACAGATGATTCATATGTCTGTTCTTAACACGAGAGATGAAATACTAGTCATACCACATTGCCTAAGGGATGTACTCATCTGGTAAAGGAGAAATCTGCAGATTTTTCTAATTTTCTGTACAGTTCCATCATAATAAACAAAGTCTTCATTGTTTTAGTTCCTTGTCCATAAAATTACTGAATTCTTCATAGCAGTAGAAATAGATACCAGCGATCACAATTTACACAACTGTGTCAATTTTATTTACAAGCAATCAGTCTACACATGTGCTCTGAGGTTCTATATATGAATCTGCCACATTAAAACCACTGACAGGTGCAGTGAATAACACTGATAATCTAATTACAGTGGAAGGGCTGTACAGTGGAAATATTATACAGCAAATGAACAGTCAGTTCTTGAAGTTCATGCAACGAAGGCAGGAAAATCGTGATGGCTAGAGGGCTGATTTTAGAGCGACTATGGTAGGTTTCATGGGAGGCTCCTGTAATGCAGTGGCCAATGTCTACCAGTGTCTTCAATGGAGCTTACCTGGTGCAAAGATGGCAGTGTGATACTCAAGGCAATGTTCTGTTGGGAAACCTGACATCCAATTTTGACACCTAAAAACATATGCCCTTAATAGTAACAGTACTCCTTATTGGCTTTCAAATTCCCCAGATCTCAATTTGATGGAGATCCTATGAGACATGCTGGATAAACTAGACCAGCCCATAGAGGTCCCACATCACAACTTAAAGCACTTACAGAACCACAGCACACCTTCACAAGTCTTGTGGAGTCCATGGTTTGACAGGTAAGAGCTTTTGGTGGCACGAGGGGGACCTAGACAATATTTGCCTGTTGGTGTTTATCCAATATGTTAATGATGTGTCCTCAAGCACTTTCTCTATGTTGTTGGTTAAGATGCTTCATTAATCAAAAATCCCCAAAATATTTATCAATACACAATTTTTTTAAAGTCTTTATGCTGTCTTACAGCAGGACAGAGGACACTTCAGAATGAGCATTTGAAGGGCAAGCACTTCAAAACATCATGACTTAAAACGCATGCTTTGTGAAGGACACTATGAATGTTAAATGCTGCCCTCACTATATCTGGTTCACAGAACAGTAGATTTATTTTGGACATGAGCTCATTTCAGACATTCTCTTCTCTATTACCTCTCCTAACGAAAGCCATGTGAGATTAGCAATGCTGGTTTAATAGAGGTACAATACATTCTTGATTATTGCACATTTTTCATCATAAGACCTGACTTAATGCCATCAATTAATACTTTGTTTATGAACCAAATATACCAACTTGCATATTCAGCCATTTTTAAATGATTTGAAATCTCCTAATTGAAGATTCATTGATTCCTAATAATAACAGTTCACTATTGTTTCTGTTATTTTGTCAAACTCCATATTGATGTTATAAGCATGTACGATCACGTGCTTCTGCATTGGTTAGTAATTACTACCGCCAGCTTCAAATTAATAGCACGTTTATTTATTTCCCGTGACAGTGTGTTTGTAACGTAGCCCGTTTCGTGTGTACTTTGATATCGACGAACCCCTGCAGGACAGACTTCGTTCGTGTAGATAGAACATTTGGAGGGTTTATTTTACTTTCCTAAATCGTTTTTTTCCTTTCCAAATGTGTTTTTGCGTGTGTTTGCTTAAATTAAAACTACTCTAATTCTTAAATTTCACCATTTATTATTTCAGTGTATTTACTGAACCCATAAATGTTTTGGCGTTGCAGGAGTATAAACATTTCGGTGTAAATGAATAAGTGGATCTCTCTGCCTCTCGCTCTCTCTCTCACTCTCTTTACTACACGGTCTCTCTCCCTCTCACTCTCTTTTACACACACTCCCTCTCTTTATCTCTTTTACATTCTCTCTATCTCTCCCTCTTATTCTCGTTTCATTCACTCCCTCTCTTTTCTCTCTTTTACGTTCTCTCTCTACCTCTCCCTCTTATTCTGTTTTCACCCACTCCCTCTCTCTCTCTTTTGCATTCTCTCTCTACCTCTCCCTACCTCTCACTCTCTCTATCTCTCCCTATCTCTCTTTTACATTCTCTCTCTACTTCTCCCTCTCTCTTTTACATTTTCTCTCTCCATCTCATTCTTTTTTCACTCACTCCCTCTCTCTTTTACACGGCCCTTCTCTCACTCTTACTTTTACTCTATTTCTCTCTTACAGTCTATCTCTCTTCTTCTCTTGTGTACTCTCGCTCACTATCTCTCTCTTACATTCTCTCTCTCTCTCTCTCTCTCTCTCTCTCTCTCTCTCTCTCTCTCTCTCTCTCTCTCTCTCTCTCTCTCTCTCCGTCACGTGGTTGGAGCGCGATGAGCGGCAGCGCGAGATCAGACGCGGTTCATGGCGGAGCTGGATCCTCATTAACAACTTAAACTGCACTTTTATTTAGAGACCCTGACGACTCGTGTAGCGTTGCTCTCCTCCACACTGCTGGGGGCTCGTCGCTTGTGTGTGCCTGTCGATAAAAAGTGGCCCACCCACTGTGGGAAACTGCTCCTACAGTGAGTAACGAGTCTGACAGAGAGAAAGAGAGAGAGAGAGAGAGTGTGAGAGAGAGAGAGTAGAATTGGATGACAGGAGAACTGTGTCTGTGGTTTCGGTTCCGACTGTACGGTCCGGTTGGGATAAATGTCAGTAAGGGAAGGACACACTTAGCCTACTTTCCCCTCGTCCGTGTCGCCCTGTTCCTGCCTTTTAATTCGTCAACCAGTTGCTCACAGTCGTTTTATGTGTCCGTCATTTTCAGCGGCCGGCTCTGTTACGGTGACATAACCGAAGCCACACGACATGACTCGTTTTTTTCCCCGTAAAAGCTCAGTAAACTCTGTTCTCCATCGTTTCTCGGGTCATTCTCCAGAAGCCGTCACCAGCACCTCGCGCGCGCGCGTGTGTGTGTGTGTTCCCGCTCGCCTGACGTGCGCGCTCCTCTCCTCTAGCGCAGCAGCAGCACGCGGACGAGCAACAGCTTTCTGTCCTCCTCTTTTCTTTCAGTGACAGAGGGAGGGAAACAGAGACTTACGTTAATGTGGGGTGATGATGCCCCCCTTCCCACTCTCTTCTCTCTCCTCTCTCCCCTCCTCCTCCTTCCCACCGATCACCCGATTTCTACCCTTGGGATGGTGTCACTTCTTCACAACTCCTGCTCAGAAGCGGCACGCGCGCATCGCTCGCACTTCCGTCAGCAAGTGAGTGCTGGAGGTAACCTGTAGTGTTGTGATCTAATAGAGAGACAATGTAAAAACAGAGTTGAGGGAAACGCGTAAAGACGCATTTGGAGAGTGAAGCTCCAGAGATTAAAAAAAAAAAAAAAAAAAAAAAACTTCTGTGGTATATGCGCGTGCTTTCAGTGTGTAAAGCGCGTGTCCCACTGCCTCCACCACTGGGGGTGATGCCATGCCCCGCGGGCACGGCGCAGACGAGGGCGCCTCCGGCCTCTGGATGAAAGCGTCCCCGGGGCGTCGCTTGGAGAACCTGCGCCTGAAGGATGTGGAGGCGGCGCGCGGGGCTATGAACAGCACGGTCCGGCCGGTGGACGGAGGAGAGGAGCTGAGGAGCAGGACGCAAGGTGCGCGCCTCAGCCTGCTGGGTAAACCCCTGGCCTACAGCGCGCAGAGCGGCCGCCGGAACGCCCGCTACAGGAAACTGCAGAACTACCTGTACAACGTGCTGGAGAGGCCACGGGCATGGGCCTTTGTCTACCACGCTTTCGTGTGAGTGCAACTTTCATTTCAGTCACTTACACGCCCCCATTACACTCATACGTTCATTCATTTACATGAATTTATATTCTCCTCAAAAGTTGGCACCTGTTGAGGCCGACAAGTTCACAGCAAATCCCCAAAGTTGGTGTATGGAATTTACATCTACAGTGTTGAAAAGACCGGTGCAGCATTGACCAGACACCTGCAGAACGCAAAGAAATCTGCCTTGGACCTGTGCTTCCAGAGGATTGAAATTTACTTTAACAAGTGTACAAATGGAACTCTGAGGCATTTGCATTATCGAATTTTCATGCACATACCTGCCTATACTGATGCATAAACATTTATACAAGGCGAGTGAATCTACCTCCATTAGCTTAATGGAGATATTACATTATTCCTGTAGACTTAGCAAAGCAGTAAAACAAATAAACAAATAAAGGCGTTTTATCAGCGTGGCCTAATATTGCAAAAAATGTTCTGCTCTTCTGGAGTACATGATTAAAGTTTATTGAAGTATTGCTCAAATCTAAACATATGGATAGGAAGTGAATATTGTAGTTGATCTTTCAACGCTGTAGCTGTTCATTCAACATTTCAGGTTTTGCTGTGTTGATTTAGGCACATTTTGTATAAAAGATGTATCACTGTAGTTTTTAAAGTGTTATGCTATTTATTTACAGAAGTTTTGTGCTGTTAACAAAATTCACAGCGCAATTCCTGCTCTAGACATAATGCTTTATGTGTTTGTTTAAATGTGCCTTCACCCAAACAAACTCTATATAGCTGTTTTTTCTGGGATGGGGATTTTTTATACTGTGTGACATTTGTGTGTATTATATTGTAATCACTTTACAGTATATTAAGAGTACATTGGTGAAGCTTTGTAAGCCAGCTGTGATTCTTGTCTGCTGTGTGTGAATGTGTGTGTGGGAAAGAGAAAGAGAGGGAGTTTGGCCTTCATAATAATAAATGCACATGCTGGATTGCCTCACTTCAACAGCCGGCAGCTGTGATAGAGAGTGCAGTCAGCTTTTTCTAGACTCATCAAACATAAATCATAGAATCGAGAGTCCAAATGCACAAATGTTGCATATGTTTGTGGGAGGACTTGTTTTGCATACCACTCTAGCCTCTCATAATTTTGAACACTTTTGAAGAGTCATTGTATGTGAGTTTGGTTGAATGGACTGCATTAGTAATAAGGTGTTTAATCAGCCTTAAGTGTCTTAAACATTCCAGTCTGTTCAGTAGCTTTAGAAGTAACCTTACAGTCATGTCTGCATTAAGACATTTAAGATGCTCAGACCTCTGGAAAAACAACACTATCTCCGTATTCTCAGGGTTGAATTATCGCCTAAAGCATTCTTTTAAGTCCGACTGGACATAAATTAAAGTCGACGTCTTTGAACATGGCAGCTTTTGTTGTGTGAAAGAAGGCGTTCTTTTGCTTCTTCTTCCACGAGAAGAAAGAGTTTTGACTTTCTGCAAGCCTACTTTAAGATATTTCTTTAAATTGTTAGGAGGGAGGGAGAGGAGCTGTTGCTCGGATGGTATAATTGGGGCGCTCAGAGGGGCTGCAAGGCAGGATGTTGTTGTTTTATTTGTGCAGACGGCACAGCTGAGGTCATAGGGGTTAAGTTGTTACATCTGTACAGAGCACAATATCCCACACCAGTTAGAAACTCTTAGACCATCTTATTTTTACTAGACATTTAAGTCATCAATCAACAAAGAATGGCTGATTTTCTAGTACTGCAGTAAGAAAATGACAGAATACACAAGTGATTCTCTGCATCGTGTGTCAAACCTATCATTATCCTTGAAGTGTTTTATTTGTGATTGAAACAAAGCACTGTGACATTCTTTAAAAAAGAGAGATAGGGAATACATTCATCATTAGGATTTCATTTTAATAGTGTTGCTACTTAAGCCCGATCAGGCTAAAGATCTCGCAAGGGTTTGAGGCAGTTTTTTTAATAAGCGTGAATGATGCACACAGAGAGAAACCAATAAGAAACCAATGATACTGTTCATATGTGACATGTCTGTGCTTCAAGGCAGTTTACAACCCCACTCTTAGTAGTCTGGTGTTAATGAATTGTGAATGTGTGTATATTTGTTGTGTGTTTGATTGCCCTGCGCTAAGCTTAGTCAATTTTTAGCTAAGAGATAACTTAACTGAAGGATGCGTTTGTGAAGAGGCCACAAATTGAGCTGCATATCTGACTTCAGAGTCCCTAGATAAAAGAGCAGACTAAATAAAATGATAGACTATGGGTACAACTACATTAGGGGAATTTGGAATTTAAAGCTCTTTTAAGTCTGTTCTGCAAGACAGTCTGAAGATAAAACAAATAACCATTTCATACTATGTGCAAGAACATTTATTTTTATAGTGTATAGTTAATTCATACACTATAGACATAAGTCACTGGATTAATAAAAAAAAAATGGGCCTGCACAGTAACATGTAATGAAAATATCACCCTTTTCTGACAGGATCCTGAGTAGATACTATGAGTTTTTAGAAGACAACAACTAAGAATGTGTTCAAGGGTACGTTCTACCAGAAGTTCTGGTTAGAAAATTTCCATTAGAAGTATGCTTATATACACACGTGGTTGCAAAGCTTGGCATAGAGACACTATTACTAGAAAAAGTGTGGTATTGATTTAATGAGCAAGCCTGTAAAAGCAATTATATGGCACAAAGCAGTTTTCTTGATTTTTAGTGAGGTTCATCTCCATATTGTGCCACGTCAGGCTAGATACTGTGCACCTGGCAACAATCCTAATGCGCGTATATATAAAATTTCACATTGTCACTGTCTGCTTTGTATGTTTACTGTGCACTTTTGTTTTGTTGAATTGTCTTTATGGTCCCTTCAAGCATTTGTCTTTCCGTTGCTAAAACTTCTCGAACACCCTTTAGAATGTGCACCTCTAAAGCAGTTCCCCCAAATAACTATGTGTCCGTCTTTAACTATGTGAAAGAAGTGTGGACTGCTCCGATGAACCAGAACTAAGCAGACCAGACTAATATTATCATGTGAAACCTGGGTCAACATGTTAGCATGGAAAGTATATCAGTGTTCATTTGCTCCCTGATATCAAAATAATTCTTCAGTAACCATTAATATAATTCACTATAGTTCACTGACCCCAGTAAGTGTTATTTCATTTCATCAAAGCCTAGACATTCATCTTTTTGTGCACTAGTGCAGCTGAGCACATTTCCCCAATGTTAAAGCCTTGTGCCTCATCCCACTGACATTTCTCCATCTGTCCTCTGACCCAGAGGAAGCATTTGTGGGGGGGAACCATTGGACTACGTCTCGGTGTGGGAGGGGGTGGGGTTTGGGGATTTGCTGCACATGTGCAAAGGGGGGGGGTGCAAAAGAAATGATTTTGAAGCGGGCGCGGGGGGTGTCCCCCCTTGCTATAATGATTCCGGCACCCATGCTCTACTACACCTGACTCACACACAAACACAAGCCAATGTTTTGCTAATTTGGTTTTGATGTGCACAAGAATTTCTTTAATTAGAATTAAATGTCACCCCATCAGTGCACATTTTTAAACCACTTTCCCTGCAGAGGCTAGTCATCAGGCTGCACTGCACTAACAGTGTTACACTTTTATTCAGACGAGTGTGTGTAATTTTTGATACAGATATGTTTTTTTATTTAAAAATGTATTGCTTTGAACTGAAAATTTTAAGTTAAGCTGGTCATCTAAAAGAATGTGTGTCATTCTTCTTTACTCCAGACATCACTAACAGGTCTCGCCTTTTTAATAAACCCCATGATAGATGAATTCAATGATGAATGC
>JBBPCW010000147.1:15720238-15731589 GCA_037974425.1 Phenacogrammus interruptus
ATGTGTGTGTGTGTGTGTGTGTGTGTGTTCATATGTGTGTGCATGAACCCATACATGTTCCACGGTGGAATGTGTCATCTCAGCTCCTGTGTCAGAGTGTGGGGAAGCTAAGACTTGTGGGGGAGTGTGATTGTGTCCAGACGTCCAGACGCTTGTCTGAGGATGGATGGGACAGTTCTGTGTGAGCCAGACACGAGACTGCAGAGATTCCATTACGCAGTTCATGTGTCTCTGAGCACAACAACAGCCTGTAGCCTTCACACAGTCAAACAAACCTGAGCTCTCTCAGCCCTGTGTATACACACACCACCTCACCACCCAACTGTTGCCTCCCTCTGCTCTCTCAGTGCCACCTCATTGAAAATGCAGATCAAAAAGCTACATGTGAAATGCAGAATTTGATCAAATTTGATGAGGCAAACAATAGCACCTTAAATATCTGTTCTTTGATTCAATATGGGCATTTATTTTTTCATACATTTGGCAGTACTTATGTTGGTGTAATATGTTATTCATGTGGAAGATATGCATATTTAAATTAAATTATATATCATATATATAATTATATATAAAATCAACCACAGTAACCCCTCACTTTTACATGGATCTGCAGTCGCGGATGTAGTCTAATGCAGACTTTTTCGGAGAACAAAACTGATGGTACACAGAAATTCCCACAATAAAGCGGAAACTGCAAATATCCTCCACTTTTTTTGTGCTTTTTTGTGACAATAAATATGTGTTTTCTGGATGTTTTCACACAAGGGGACTCAAGGCAGGCAGTAGCTGACCTGGAAGCCCTTTTTTTAAATTCTACACCAGGGTTGAGTCCCCGCGCTCTAAGCACGATTTCTCCTCTGTGCAAGAGCTCAGACACTTAAAACTCCACAATTCGATTGATATTCAGGAGACCTTTAAAACGAGCCCTCATTTGTATTTTTAGCCCCAGTAGACCAGTGGTTATTTCTTTTAAAATGAAATTAAAGTGTTCTGGGAGCATATTTGAGGGCGTATTTAGGGTTTACACTATAAAAATAAGCATTTTTAGATATTTTTAAAACCAAAACATCACAATGCGGGTCTCTTGGAACGTAACCACTGTAAGGGGGGTTACTGTATATATAAGACGCAATAGTGATGTCCCGTGTTACAGATAGCATGTCTGTTTTTTTTTTTTGTGATATACTGTGGCAGTCTTTTTTCGGACTGCATTAGTTGAAAGTTGGGTTGTGGTGTGTTTTATGCTCGTTTGCCAAGCTCCACTCTTTGCTGTGGCTGATCCATCTGGAAATCAAGAACGCTCACACTGATTCTGATTATGATGCAATTAGTTAATTAAATAAAAATGTGGAAAATGGAAAGCAAGTCGCTTGTCGTGTATATGAGTGTATGTGCGTGTTGCTGTCACTAGAAAACCTTGGAAACGGTAACATAAAGAATAAATTGTTTTCACTTTAATGCGATTTAATATAAGAAGATTTCAAATCAACGCTGGCCAGGGTTTTATCACAAGGTAATTAATATAATAAGCTTTGTGTGCATTTGTGTGTGCCTGTCAGGGCCCAACACTCATCTAATGGATGGAAAATATATCTACACACTCTGCACACTTAAAAAAAGGGGGGAAAAACTCTCAGAAGTTCCAGCGCTGGTCTCTTTTTCCGCTTGCTTTCTTTGGCTGCTGTCAATGCTCAAAAGACAGTTACAGTATGCTTTAAGCCTACTTTAGCTTGGACTAAATGTTGTTTTAACTGATGTGAGAATTCTTTTTTTTCCTGCAGTGGCTGGGCGAAAAAGGACGGATGTTCACATTAGTTCTTTTAAACGTAATCAAGCTTGTGAATACTGTTACTTTAATTAAATCACCACACATGTATTCTGAAAGAATTTGGAATGAGGATAAAAATGGCTTTGACGACTCATCAGTTCATCAGCCTTTACCTTGTTAAGTGCGTTTCAAGGAACAATAATTTATGACTATATCACTCAGGTGGAGTTTTGTTCATTCAGAATAAATGAAAACCTCCAGGATAAGTGAGGGTGAGTGGATGTGTAGCTATATTTAGGCAGTGCTAATAAGGAAAAAATATTAAGTGATCAAAGGTATTCAATCAAACTATAGAAGCTGTTTGAGCTAAGTTATGTTGGGGAAAGGGTTGTTGAGGGATGCTGTTATCTTTTTTATTTATGTTTCCACAAAGCATGTAACTTTGCATAAGGTAAAATTGTACAAGACCTGAGACCTGAGACCCACAGCAGTTCTAAAACCTAATGTTCTGGTGTAAGGATGTCCTGTGAAATGTATATCATAACATAGGTGACCTTTTGCAATGGCTTGATATCTACATGGCCCACCAGTACACAGCTGACTCCCAAGCTATGAGTGTTTATGATAGGTTCAATAATAGAATGTAGGATATCACATCACCCAACATGTTTAATAATGTATTTATGTTAGTTAACATGTGGGGATACTAGTGGCTTGCTATGATTGTAAATAAATATGTTAATATAGTCTAAGTGCTATTACCACATTAACTGTCACCGGACACAGACCTGCTTCATATTGGAAATATGCGGACGGTAATCGAAATTGCATTTCATCTTGAGGTTACGGTCCATATTTGCTAATTTTGTTGTGTTTGTTTGAGTGGAAATAATGCAATTTGACATAATGAAATTTGGTTCATACAGCAGTTGGTTTTTTGAGTGTGAGAGGGAACAGGTAGATAAGGACAATCAAGAAGAGAGAACAAGATTCTCTGTCAAATGAGCTAGAAAATGTGTGCCCTCAGCAGTTTGCTCTTTTTTCAGGAAAAGCCCAAGCTTGCCATCTGGTTATTTATAGATCTGGACATGAATTAAAAATCACCAGAAGTCAGGCTTTTCTGAGCCACGTGTATTTGTGGAGGCCCAAGTTTTCTTCTAATGATCCCTGGGGCTTGACTGTGATGAAATAGGCCTCCTGAGCAACAGTCATTCTGGGGTATACTACTTCAGCTGGCTCCGTTCAGTGCTGTTCTACAGGGCACCACTTGAGAGGGAGTCACTGCCATTACAGCTAATTGGCTCAGCAGCTGCCTACTGAAAGGCCTGAATCAGGGAAAGCAAAGCAAGCCTTGTCACTGAAGTCTGGCAGTAATCTCTTTAGGCCCGGCTCTTCTGTTCAGCTCTACTCTCTAGTCTCAAGTGAATGGACTGTGAAGCTTTTAAATCCTAGTGGAAATCTCAGTCTCCCTCTTTTAAGTTCATTTTACTAGAAGCATGAACCACTAACTCAGTCTATCCACAAAATAGACCTGTCAGTGAACAGTCAGTCTGGGCACATTCACATATGCAGCATGTAGTCTACTCCAGTTAAACTTTAATGCATTTTGCTTAGCATTTGCATTTAAACAACTGATCCAAGACTGCATGTAAGAGATGATCCCAGGCTGCTCTAAAGTGGACCCTAGTGCAGATAAATAGCTGTGAGCACATGACTTCACCCAGATGCAGAAAGTGAGCTCACAACATTTCTTCTGGCCTGCGTACATTTCTGAAATGTAAAGTCCAGGATCGAGCTCATAAGGAAACACAAGTATCACTTTCCTTAGGGATAGGCGAACAGACTTATAGATGAGAAAGTGTCCCAGAGGGATGCCTTGTGTGGATTTTAATAGTGAAAATCCTGTTGCCTCAATGCAAAATAGCATTAGGGTGGAGATGCTCTGGGTGGAGAAGATGTGTGTTTACTTGTTACTTTACTTGTTCTCTGTTTCATCATATGTGCATGCTGTACATTTCCAAATAAAAGCCAACCACACTCCACTCCCTTTAGGTTAAGACTGCATTTAGCTAATCACAAATGGAGCCCAAACATTAAAAGCACCTGTTGCTGGGAGGACATGGTCAGACAGAGTGGGTGTGGAAGATTTAAACTGCTAAAAACTTCTCGTCTTCTTGTCTCTTCTCGTCTTCTCATTACTTCTCTTCTCTTTGCCTCTCTTCTCATCTTCTCTTTTCTTCACTTCACTTCTCTTCTCCTCTCTTCTCATCTTTTCCTCTTTTCTTTTTTCTTCTCTTCTCTTCTTTTCTCTTCTCTTCTCTTCACTTTTCTTCTTTTCTCTCCTCTCCTTTCCTCTCTTCTTCTAAATTATTTTCCACAGCAGATTGTTTTCTAATGTGCTTCTGATGGTGCTTAGGTGTGTACTTATTGTTTTCATCCTTTGTGCGAGCTTACAGTAGGGCTCTTGTATTGCTTATTTGTCTAAATGCAAGAAAGCACAGAGAAAAAACAATATGCTGAGAATAATAAATTACATGCATTTATTAGTGTTGTATCCCCTCTGGCTTTAGATTTTCGTTCCCTCAGTGTAGAAGCTGATGTCAGCATGTTCACAATTCCACACTGTTTCGCCACAACTCTGCACGAAAAAGGCAATGTATTACTCATCTTATAAAACTGGATTTGTCATATACTGAATTACTTTTATTACTTGGGAGCATCAGATACAATTATGCAGCTGTGAAATGTGAAAGTTCTCATTATTTAAGCACTAATAATCTTTCTGTATGTAGGAAGTATTTTATGAATGCAGAATATGCACTTAGTTGTTTACATTTTTCAACTTCATTTGCATATGTTCTGAGAGAGAAAAGAAAATTAAACACTGAGACTTGGCTTAATAATCCCAGAAGCAGGGTTCGGCTGCTCGATTGTCAGAGGCAAGTAAATGGCTGTGTCCGGAAAGCAGTGTTGAAAAGCCATAGGGTACTTTTGACAGTGAACAATGCACTTGATATTGCCTTCATTCACTTTCAGATGCTGACACCACATTGTTGCAGACAAATGGTTTAATGCAGCAGTGCATTGAGTCAAATATAGTAGCCAATCATGTTGTTTGATGGTAATCGACTGTTGTATGAGGTGTGAGGCAAAATGTCAGAAAAAGTCAGCTGTGGCAATATGGCGGTGTATATGAGAAGAGCCCAGAAAGTTCTGTGGTCTGCCTGTCTTGACAGTGATTTCCTGTATACAAATTTATATGACAATAGGATAGAGCAAAAGTAATGAACCATACAGAAGACACACCAATATTTTTCCTTCCTGCCCCTCTTCCATTAACCTGTGCAATAATAATAATAATAATAAAACAATAATAATAATAATAATAATAATAATAATAATAACAATAATAATAACAATAATAATAATAATAATAATAATAACAATAATAATAACAATAATAATAATAATAATAATAATCATCATCATCATCACCATCATCATCATCATCATCATCATCATCATCATCATCATGTTTGTTAAGATGAAAGCAGCTTGAAACAGAATAATCTCTGGTCCGGTCAATGAACTTTCAGCCTTCTTACCCAACTGATAAAAAAGTAAAAAAACAAAAACAAGCATGTTACTTGCTTCCTATCTGTTCTATGCACCCTTATTGTGAACTGAAATTTTAAATCATCCTCTCTTTGATCGTCTGAGCTGTGAAGGTTTGATCATCTGAGCATGTCAAGGTTTTGGAGTTGGTGTGTGCCATGGTGGATAGCTCCCCCAGTGGGGCACTATGAACACACTTTTGACTCTTGAACTTTTTCAGCATGCCCTGCTCTAACAGGCATTTCCTTAGTAATCATGAGATGAGCAAGAACTGATAAGTTTCATCTTTGCTATGAACCTATTCATGAATCATAACTCTTTTTTGTCATAATTGAAATTATTGTTTAGGATACTGATTATTACATGATCACCCAAAGCAGAGTCATCTCTACATATATTACCATCAGTAAAACACCAATCATTTCTGTGACTCACACATTGCGCTTTGTGCCACTTATTGATCCATACTACAGCCCATTATTACAATGAGATTTTATGTTCAGGAGGGCTGTCTTTCCTGGATTAGGAAATGCTGCTCTCAAAACCTATACTGATGTGTCACGTGGTAAAAAGTTTTTGTGGTCAAATATCATTTTAATACAGCGCCATGTGGGCCCAAGGACCGCTGATTCACAGAAGTGCTACTGTAGTAGTGTAGTATGCTGGATTTGGAGGTTTGTAGCTGCTGAGTACCCATACTGACCCCTGGCCACCACTGAAAGTGCCTACAGTGGGCATGCGTTCATCAGAACTGGCCTATTTGCACCTAATGTGAATTTCTTGATTTATCCCAGCACCCAGAAAAATGCGTTTGGGCAAGATGCTTACACAATAAGTCCCCCAGTCTTTGTTCAGAGGGATTATTTGTTTGCTACTCACATAGGGCATATCAGTATTATGAAGGCCAACTGGCAATAATATGAAAATAAGACAATAATGATTAAAGAATGATATACAGTATTATGTTGGCCTAATGTTTTTTTTTTCTGTATATGTGATCGCTATTGTACCCTGATAGAAGGGTGTAATGATGTAAAACAGAATATTCCTCTGTTGCTTTGCAGCCAGGAGAGTGAACCTTAGTATGACGTTAATGTAAACATTGAAAGCATTCTTGTTTCGGTGACCCACGGGACTGGTAATTGCCGTACCATGGCCAATATTGATCTAAATCAGACCTTAATCAGCTAGAATAATGTTTTCCCTCCGATAATGCTGTGTGTGTTTATCAGAGTGTTCAGCTTCAAAAGAGAGTCTTTTGAGCGAAAAAATGTGTTTGATCAAGACCCTGTGATCGCACTCCCCCGCACACCCCCCGCCCCCAGCCCTCCCCACACCCCACCCCCACACTCACTCTCTTACAAGCACATGCATGGTAACATTGGATATTCCCCACGATCCTCTCACGGTTGCCCCCCACACTCCGCAATCAGATGGCTCAGTTAGATCAGAGCCACATTTGCCAATGACTCTCATCTGTGTTTGTGTCTATGGAAATAAAATTGCTGGAAGGCATTTAAAGGGTTTTATTTTCTTGAAACGATTTAACTTGATTTACTTTTAAACTAGTATGACAAGTGGTTATCATTTCTGTTTTTTTAATGCCTTACATTCCCTCTCATTGACTCTCTGATCTGTAGATTCTTTACATTCTGATGCTTTTGACTGAGTGGTTGCCAGAGGGGCTGTGCATTTTTCTAATTATTATTGGCTCTTATATCAGTCAGAAAGAACACCCGAAACTTAGAGAAAAACTGAAATCTGCAAAGAGGTCTACAGAAAAAGTTATTACTTTTATTTTTCATTTTTGACATTTCATATATAACAATCATATTTTCCCGTGCCATTTATGAGCACAAATATGGTATTCATTAAATCTTTAGAATCTTTAGATTTCTTTGCTTGTTTCACTTACCAGTATGTTAATAGTTGTTGTATCTGTATCTCTAACATATTATCATTCTGGGGTTGATAAAAGAGTGGCTATTTTAATTGCAGTATTTGCTCTCATTTATTAACATGATTTCTTAATGCGGTGGTGCATTTTTCTATGTAAAAAATAAGAACTAACAAAAACAGAACTTTTTTATACTACCTTTGGATCAAGCGTTAGTATATATACAGTAATCTCCCAGTTTTACGCGGATCAGGACAAGCGGATCCAGTCACACGTGAATTTGTTTTGAGAACAAAACTGATCGGTTTACGTGGAAATCTCCAAACAACCCAGAACCTAATAATCTCCGCATTTGTTTTGCTTTTTTCATGGCAATATGTTTTTTTTATACTCCTTTTAGTTCGAAATGATTAAAAATATATAATTTACTATAAACATACATAGTAATCCAAACATAAATTCAGCTACATTTCCAATTATTGGCTGATGTCCTCCTGTTTTCATTTCATTCTACTAAAAGCCCTGTGCCGCCCAAACGTCCTGCACCTTCTGGCAATGCAGCTCAGCATCTTGGGCAAGAATTACGGGCCGACTGCCGTGGTTCAGAGGGGGTGGACCAGCAATCCGCACGCTCCGACAAAATGCCTAAAAATGAAATTAAAATTGTTCTGAAATTAACAACAATTAACAACAGTGTTCTGGGAGCATATTTGGGGGCATATTTAGGGTTAACACTATTAAAATATACATATTAAGGCTTTTTTTTTGACCAAAACACAACAACATTTCACCATATGTGGGTGCTCTTGGAACGTAACCCCTGCGAATAGCGGGGGATTACTGTATACTTATGTGTCATTTTAGATTATTTGTATTTATTGTTGCTCTGGTTAAACAAAATATAAAGTTCTTACCTTACAATTGCAATTACTTGAATGTGCTTTCATGTTCTCTCAGATAATATACTACTTCATCCTACAGTAAACAAAATGTTGTATATCTTTTATGTAATGGGTTCCCAATCTACAAAATGACTACAAAAGATTTTACAGCCGACAACATTATTTAACAGAACCAACATTCTAACTTTTAAAATTATACAATAATATTTGACATATTTAAAATTTTGTTTTGCTATATGTCTATTATAAGACAATTTTTGTGAAAAAAAGTGACCCCTAGGAGTCACACCTTGACCACTGCTGGGTGGCAGCCCACAAGTTGAAACAAGTGTTTTATAGATTAATAAAAAACATTGTAGCACACAGTAAGCTCGGATCCTAGAGGCTGGAACATTTTACTGTGGCCGATGTGGACATATGCAGAGGATTACTGGCTTTATTTTTTTTCACGCCTTGTGAGATGTTTGGTTTGATATGAATTAAGCTCCCACACCATATCTAGGTACTTGCCCCCCCGTATCTTCTGGCTCCCTGAAACCTTCTGGCCCCCCACTGTGTTTGCAGCTGTTAGAGCCAATTCAGTTGCAGTTTTCAGGAATCTGGCACATTTTCTTCTTTCCTTCTTTGTTTCCTAAACACCCCGCCATGCTAATAAAACATCCATCACAAGCTTTTCCCGCATCTTGCCTCCACTCAGCACCAAGCAACACTTTTATCCATTCCAGACTGCACACACTTTCAGTTCATGGTCACCGATGATGAATCCTATTCATTCCCAGGCATGAACTTTTTCTACTCCGATAAAAGCTTTGCTACAGCAAACATTCATACTTATTTGTTCCCTTTTCTCTTTCACATGTCGAAAGCCTACCTCAGAATCATGGCCCTATTCATGTTGTGGTATGGTATGTAAAGGATAGGATCTTCACAAAACACCACACACGCGCATATACACTCTCCTACGCTGCATTGCAGGCCTTGAGTTCTCAACACATAAAGCTTACAGTTGTGAGGAGTTTTTGTATTAATTTTCTCATCCATAATGTCACTAGAAGCATTCGCAAAAATTTTATTTGGCAGAAACAGAACGAAAAACATCAATCTTATGTAAGATTATGTGTTGTTGGGCCTATGTTTTTGGTTACTTACAACCAGGAGGTGTACAACCAGGATGTTTTCTTAATTGGAGTGTGAATAGTCTCATTCAATATTGAATCATCTAGACCAACCTTGGTCCTGGAGGTCCTCTGTCCGCACGTTTTATTTGCTCTCAAGCACGCAATTAATCCCTGGAAAGGGATTATTATCCCTTATTGTTCAGTTGATTGGTTGGATCCAGTGTGTTGGACGCATGAACAATTCTAAAATGTATAGAGCAGGGGAGCTCCAGAACCCAGGTTCAGGACCATCTGCTGGGCAGTGAACAGATGAACCGCCTCAATTTTCATGAAGTTATTTGCTGATCATGTGTACTGTGAAGTTCTAGAGAAACTACACTTGTTTATCCTCTCTTGCTACATTAACACACTTTTGTGAAAAACGAAGGATGGTGAGTGGGCCTAAAATATGCATGGGTGTACACATGGCAGCCAGTAATTGGCAAACCATTTACATCCTGAAGTAATAAGAGAACAGCTAAAATAATAATATGATAACATGAAATCACTCCATTTCCAGTTTGGCGTGAACACTTTACAGGAAGATATTATTAACTTATAAAGTTAACATAAAAAGTCTGTTTCTATTGCTCCATTCATCATGAACTTTTAATGCAGTAAAAAGGTCAGCTGTTGTTTTCAAAAAACAACAAAAGAGGTACATTATTTTATTCTGACCGTAATGATAAACAATTAATTGATGCAGCTGTAATTAACTTAGAAAATGACATGAATTTTAAAAGCTTTTTATTTCAGTAATACCTTTTGATGAACACAGAATGTGTCTCAGGGAGCATCATCTCCGCATGCCTTCCTCCTCTGCATAGACCAGAAGCTTCCTTTCCATTCTCCATCCTTTTTTCCCGTTCCAAATATAGTCTGTGGGGGGTGATGGAGATGGAGATCCTCTGTTCGAGGATGATGAATGGCTGTGCTGCTATTTTGGGGGCTGGGGGCAGGGGGGGATTGCCTGTGTGGAGATCAGCGAATAAAAGATCCAGTCAGCACTACTGGGACATATTGTTTTACAGTCCCACCAATAAAACTCACAGAAATATGGAGAGACTCTACTGCCTTGCAAGCGAAAGAAAAGAGATGCTATATTTTCCCTCCATTCCTACACCCCCACTTATATTTTATTTCCTTATTCTCTGGTAATGGAGAGAGCAAGTCTTGAGTCAGCATCCTACAGAATCCACACTGGTATCCACCTTCCCACCCCTCTCCACCCCGTGCAGATACCAGCTTCTTTGCTAATTGCATTCACCCCATAATCTGTAATACACCCATAAATTTGCTTCCTGCTTCTTTCTGCCTCTTTTTTTGCTAACTGAATCACATCTCCCAGTCAGTTCCTAAAATACCTGTAGTTATTTGTGGAAATAAGCTGAAAGATTGTTTTTAATAGATAAAAGATTTTACACTCTGACAAAACCTGCCAGTGAGTTAAAATTGATCATTTGATTTAAATTTAACTATTTAAGTCATATTAAATATTATTTTTAGTGCTAGATGATATTTCAGCTTTCTCATTCTGTAAGTTATCAGTATTTACTTTCCGGTTTGTCGATAAACTGGTGTGAAGTGTTGAATTAGCACATGTAGTGTTGGTTAAAATATAACTAAATTATAGGTTAAAAGCTGTGGATTTTACTGTTTTTATGTGTGCACAGAATTCCAGTTGATGTGTGTGCGTGTGGGTTTGGACACTGGGCTGTGTGCGGGTTTTTGTAGCCTTTTCTCAGACTTCTTTGAATAGGTCAGAGACAAAGGCTTGGCTTTTAGCCCAGCAGCCACACTGATGTATGGTAATATAGTGATAGTAGTGCTGAGAGAGAAAGAGGAGTGATAAAGATGGGAGTAGGAGAGAAATAGGGCAAGAGATAGATACAGAGAGAGAAAGAGAGAGAGAGGGAGGGAGAGAGAGAGAGAGAAAGAGAGAGAGAAAGGGAGAGAGAGAGAGAGAGAGAGAGAGAGAGAGAGAGAGAGAGAGAGAGAGAGAGAGAGAGAGA
>JBBPCW010000147.1:15774367-15784525 GCA_037974425.1 Phenacogrammus interruptus
ACACACACACACACACACACACACACACACACACACACACACACACACACACACACACACACACACACACTGATTTAGCTGAAGCCCATTATCATTGATTAGATCCAAAAGAAACACCAGTGGATATTGTTTATGTGTGTCCATGGAAGGAATTCTGTGTGAGGGTTTCCTCAAGAATAATAGTTCTTCCTAATGGATACGACCAAGCAAAAAACAGTTTGTTCCAAGAATCTGTGTGCTACATGTATACTCACACACAGACACACATACACACGCACACACACGCACACACATACACACACAAATAAACATATAGTGGTACTCTACTGTAGTAAAACTTTTTTTATTGTTACAAAAATGAACACAGATCTAACCCCTCTTATCTCCATTGTTTCAGCTTCACTGTGTGTTCAGTGGTTCTTTTTTTAAGGTGGATGATCTGTCCTGCAGTGTTACAGTCTATGTTACAGTTTGTTATTCTTATAGTGACATACATCTTCAGGAGAAGTGTCATATTCTGTCATGTTTCTCCTAGCAGTTCCTACTCCTAGATTTTTTTCATTGAAAAGGAACAACTGGATTATGATGTTTGGACACTTTTTGCTTTTGCGAATTGTTTTGTGTTGGATGGTGCTTTCTGCAGGTTTTCACATCGCGGGAAGTAAAACGTTCTCCAGCTTCATCTCTAGATTCCTCACATCCACTCTGTTTCCTTTGCTCTTTGTTTTGTGGTATATGTGTTTTGTGGCATGTAGTGTGTGTAGTGTGTGTGTGTGTGTGTGTGTGTGTGTGTGTACATTACCATTCAAAAAGTTGGAATCAGTTTGAAGATGCTAGATAGATATTTTAATATTTGTGACCTGATCTGGCGAAATGAGTCACAGTGACCCAAAATTCAAAATTGAATCATTAAAAAGATGAGAAAATAAGATTTAATGATATATTGGTCAAAGCTGTATCTTAAACGATTGTCAAGTTACAATCATTTGAATTATGGTAGCACAGCACCATTTTCCAACTGAAAAATTGAGAAAATCGCATTTAAAGTTTTTTTCAGTTTTTTGTTGATATCTTTAACAATCCATAGCATTCAAAGAGATGCACCCAGTATTCAACAACAACATTTTACTACAGGCATTTAGATACTTAAAATACAAAAAATCAGACTGAAGACACATCATTGGAGCCAAAGAACTCATTGACCAACTTGATTCAGTCTTGCTGGCCAGCAACAGAGCGCTAATTGGAGAGTTTAAGCTTTAGCTATTTTACATTATTTTGACAATGACATTATATCAAACAGCAATCACACAACACGACACACTTCACTCTAAACAACTTTGATGATCTTGACCCAAAATGCAAATGTTAAACCCGATCTTTGTGAGGAGATATATTCTGAAAAAAGACGCTAGCATTAGGCTACACTGCTAATCTGTCGAGGGGTAGGCAGACACAAGGCTGTGAACAGGGCTTCCTATTGGCAGCTGAAAAGGTTTCATATACATGATTTAAGCATTTTGATAGGTTTAAAAAGTTTAGGGATTGACGTTTTAACACCATACTTGGACAGCTGAGATCGTGATGTTTCAGAGGATAGACGAAAACAGCACGTTGGATTCAGACTAAATAGCCATTTAAGTACATTTTCGCAATTATTTCTATGATGAAACTTTGAGAGATTAATTTTGAAGACCTTTTCTTTCATATAAGACCAAAAAAGAAAATTAGTTTTTTTTCGATGACTTTCAACATAATCAACCCGTATCTCAATAAATAGAACGCCGACTTCCAACTCATTACGACAGATCGGGTCACATTTAAGATTGATTTAATATTTCAAGTTGTTTTGGAACAACAAGAAGTTTGTAAATCATGAGGACTGTTGTGTAATAATCTACAGTCATTTGTTACAAGTTACCTGCCTCAAGGTTTGTTATGACTTTTCAGATATGGAGTGTTTTGCATGTTAACATTATTGTTCTCATTGTACAGTTTGGGTAAGGTACAACTCACACAGCATTTATGTGTTATTGTTGTAAACAGTCGAAAATGATTCCAGATGTTTGAATGGTAGTGTATGTACTATATAAGTGTGTCATACATTTTACAGTCACACATTTTTTTAAAAGAAGACCTTTAATGTGCTTCTTAATTGGATTAATTTTCTTATTTATTGACAGTTATATCCAAAAGTTATTACAGCCTGGTCAAGTTACTTGCTTTGTTGTTTTGTGAAAGTTAACTGCCTTTATAGGGTAAAAACCAACAAACAAACAAACAACCTAACTAATAAATAAGACATTTATCTACAATTTCTAGTTCTCAATTTGTATTCATTTGAAAAAAGACATAAAACATAAAATGTTCTATAACTAAAATAACTATTACTATAATGACTTTTGACCAATTTATACTTATTATATCAGATCAATATTTTATCATTACCAGCTACAGCATATGTATTCCAACCTCTTATGTGTTCCTTTTCTGGCTATATTCATGTTGTCTGTTTGTGTCCCGCTGGCTCTTAAGACATCCTTTCAGTGCTGCTTGTGTTTTGCACCAGTTACAATGTTCAAAGTGCAGAGTAAATCTTTGCCACTAACTCTGATTTACCCAGTTACACCTCAAATCCATTCACTGAAAAAATGTCTTCTAAAAGGTTCTCTGTTTTCCTGGCTTTGCCCTCACAATGCTCATGTCTCTCTACACCCGTTTCCATGCGTGTGTCCTTGTGTGTGTGTGTGTATGTGTTGTCCCAGGCTGCCTGGCGACTCTACTCCACAGACCGCTCCAGAACGTACCTGAGTGGCACATGGCGGTACTATAAAAGTGTTCTCCCTCCTCAAAGGCATGTATCCATGCAATGAACTGATGAGAAAACTCTGACCTGAACTGGTTTTTACTAATCTGCTTTTTTGTTTTGTTTTGTTTTCTTTCTTTCGTTTGTTTGTTTGTTATCTTTTTTTTTTTCCTTCAACCCCCCCGCTCTCTCTTGGCCTTGTGTACTTTTCTTTTGGTTTCCATTTTTTCCTCCCTGTTTACCTTTTGTATACTCTGCACGTAGTGTGTTTGGCGTAGTTATGCGGCTGATGAGAACTCGGTTTCCATTGCTACCTGGAAGCCTCATTTGAAGGCGTTGCATACCTGCAGCCCTACAAAGTAGGTACAACTCTGGCAGCTGGTGTTGTATTTGGTGTCTGTGCTCCTGTGGCCCTCGTATCTCCCCTACTCTTTGCAAACAAGTCTGTGCTTCCAAGCATAATCACTTCTTATTCACATTCCCTCTTACTGTATTCACCCTTTTTTAGGCCAAGGCCTGTAGTCCTGGAGTCACCAAACACAGGCTAAAATGGAATATGGATTGTATTCAAACTGAAATGTCAGTTCAGAAAAGCACTGCAGACACTCGGCAGCTTTCTCCTGAAGCTTCAGTCCGTGGACACTCTCGTAGTTATGTAGGCCAGAGTGAAAGACGAGGAACATTGTAAGAACAGGCTATTCTTAAAGAGCCTGAAAATACTACCTGCAGAAGCATACACCCACACACACACATGCACACACAGATACACACACATGTTCAGATAGAGGGATGCATTATTTTACTTTTCCAGTAAACGCTGACTTACATTTTGAGGCTTCATTATCTGTGCTAGAGCTTTCCTAGAGTGCTTGACTGTGCGGTGCCCGCTGCTTGCATGTCTGCTTGTTGTTTAGTGCCTATTTATGCTGTGTTCCTTTTAGTTCTGCAGTTTTTCATGCTGTGATTTGTTTCTTGAGTGTGTGTAAGTGTGTGGGTGTGTGCATATGTTGGTGTGGGTGTGTATGCATATTTTCCTTGACTTGCAGTGTACTGTATTGTGTTTAACACAGCGAGAAATATATTGATTATTCATAGACTATATGAAAGATTCAGTATATTTCAGAACCATTTGTCTTTTCTCCTTTATTGTTCCTGTTTTTCACATAAAGAATTAATCTTCTGACCCTTTTCTCCTCTCTGTTGCTAACTAACAACTGAAGGAAAGACCAGGGCGAATCCACCACCAGGTTTGTTATTCTTACACTGTATGACCGCTGCAATGTATTTTTGCTTGTAGACTAGATTGACATTTTCCCTGTAAAATGTAAAATAATGAACATACCTATTAAAAATCATATTTTTAGAATCACAAATGGGCGCTTGTTAATAGCATACAAAGCACATCCTTTAATGTTATCAATTTTGAAAGAGCCAACCTTTCTACAGGGACAAACAGTCTGTTGAGAGGGTGTTTAGAGGGTTTTAATAGCAGGAGAAAATGTCTAAAGGCTTGAGGATGAGATGTAGGTTTGTAGTCCTGTATGTGTTTCATGTATGAGAGAGGAAGAATGAACCATACGGATAAAGAGAGCTCTTTTCGCTGTCATAGAGCACGGAGCGGAGTACCGCTTGCCTGACTCAATGGACTGCAGATAGCATCATGATGCGCTTTTTCCATTCAGAGATTATTTATGTTAGTGATTAAATATCACTCCAGCCAAAGCACTCACCAGACATTATTTTAAGAGAGAGAGAGAGAGAGAGAGAGAGACAGAGAGAGGCAGAGAAGAGAAAGAGAACAGAGGCAGAGGTAGAGAAATGAGAGAGGTGGTACTTAGGTAGGAAAGTTAGAAGTTGGCAGCACTGCAATGTGTTTCCTTGCCCACTCTATCTTTGTCCTTCCTCTTTTTTTGCACTTCTTTTTGCGCTTCTTTCAGTATTTCAGTATTAACTGTAGTACCACAGATTCTGAATGTAGACATGAGTATAATAGGACTTACACAGTAACAGGCCATGTTTAGCCATGGCAGTGACTTCGTCATTGCTTAGTTAAATATTCATTCAACAGCCAAATGTGCTGCCGTGCAGTTGCTTTGCTCTTTTAATTTTCCAGTAATTCCAGCTAGGCTCATTACTGCTGCGCTGTAAGTAATGGTAACACCCAAAGCTCTTTTTTCCAATTTTCAACTTACACCGCTTTTAATTAGCGGTGTAATTGGATTTGGGGCGTGTGGCTCATATCTCCAGCAAGAACAGCAGAGCCAGACACTTAGGGCTTTAGTGAAGCAATTTACGGTTCTAAAGGTCCCTTGGTGGGTGGCAGATATGTCATAATATGTGTCTGCAAATAGTCTTCCCAACCTCAGAGGCACGAAACAAAAAGCTAAGCTGTAAATACCCCAGCACTGCTTGTAGGATTCAGTATGTGACCTAGCACAATAAAATAACTCAGCGTCCTTACAATATTTTACTGGCCAGAATGAGAGGAAGTAGTTCTCTAGAACAAAATCTTGCTGTAATTGGCTAACAAATTGAAGAAAGCTTCAAGGGTAGCTTTTATGTTCACTGGTGTGTGCGTGTGTCTAGTTACTGCATGTGTGCCACTCACAGCACCAGCACTCTGAAATGCAAATATTAACAAATTTAGACATATTTAGCCTTTACCTCAACATCAAAATATCTGTTGGATTTTCCAAACCACACATCTGTTTGTTCCACTGAAGGAATTCAACTTTCTCATCACAGTCTAACTAACCCAAGCCCATCTGTCTCCCACGCTCTCTAGTAAGGGTCATAGTAATAGACAGAAGCTCTTCAGGAGGTATACCACACGGAGACATAGGTACCCAGCATCCCCCTCTGCTCTGGCCACATAACCGATGAGAATGCTAACTAACCACAGGTGCATGGACGATGATGGATACTCGAAAACATCCCTTTCTCTCCTCTCTATGACTTTGCTATGGGGCTTTAATAAAGTGTCCACAATTCTTCCTCCTGCCTGTTGCCTGAAATTAGACTAGCACAAATTTTAAAGCAGTTTAGGCTCTCATTGCATGTTACATTTGGAGATGATTTACATTGAGTTGCCAGTTTATTATGTAGCCCATTCTAACAGAAGTCATGCATGGGTGGTCTACATCCTGTCTTTAAAGCATCAGCTGGTGTTTAGTGATTGCTGATCATGTGGCCAAAAACCTGGATGTGAGGAGTCAAATAAGAACTCTGCAAGCAAACAGACTGGCCAAAGCAGAGAGGTTACTTTGAAATACTATACCACTTATTGGACTTTGTCTTGAAAAGGCTACTACAGCTGAAGACCATGTCACGCGGCAATGTTGTTAGTGAACAATGAAAAATATGTAGGCATAGAACCATCAAAACTGAACTGAAGTGTAAACAAATGATCTGGGCAGACAATTTACTTATTTGTTCTGATGGTAGTGGCCGTATGATACTATGGAGAATGCTTTCCTGGCAGTGACCCTGATACACATTAAAGAATACAGCCTACCTGAATGTTGTTGACCAAGTTTATCCCTCCTATGGAAAATCCCAACATGATAAAATACCATAACACAAGACAAGTGTCATCACTGAATGGTCCTGGGAACATGCGTTCTTTGGAATAAAGTGGAAAGGGTTATTCAAAACAAGACTGTCCATCCAAGTTGCAGCAAGGTTCTGCGCAACACATCCAGCATCTTGTCAAATCCATGCTCAAGAGAATTCAGTTCATTATGAAGACAAAGGGAGGCCCAACACTGTTCAGTCAGGTGTACCAAATAAACTGGCAAGTCAGTGTAAATGACCCTGAGAGTCTGCTAAATAGAAGATAAATCTTTATGTTGCATTACATCTTTGTATTTTTGAATGAATGGTTATGACTTGAAAAGTTTGGTCCATTCTACAAGTAGTACCTGAAGCAAATGCATCATTTCAGTCCTAATGATAGAATGAAGGCAGATGTGTGGGAAATGTTATTTTAGATTGCTTAAGAAGGTTTCTTATATAGACCGTTTTAAATGATCTGTCATAAAATAAAGTGGATTTATCAGCATCTAAGCCTACATCTGTGTTGCATGTGCATGTACATGACTGCATAAAATCAAATGGTGGCGTCTCTGAGCATTAAGCAGTAACACATCTTTCAGCCAGCCTCTAGTCTCTAACACTGTTGTAACCATCATCTCACACACAATGGTACTTTTCATATAAGTCAGTGTGACTCATGCACCTGTCAGTTTAAGGGCCCTTTAAATTTGAGGACGTAGAAGAGACACTTCTCATCTTATTTGTTTTTTTCCCCTCAAGTCTTTCATTCTGGCCCATAACTCAAACTCTAAATAGACTCATAACTGCAGCTAAGTGGCCTAAAAACATTGCCTGCTGATTGATGGCTATCTATAGAATGCCTACCTCCTGCATTGCATGCCAGTTTCCTGGTGTTATTTTGGCTACAGGACTGTGTTTTATGTTCACATGTGTTAGGAAAGAAGTTTTTTGAATGAACACATTTTTTGAATATTGATTATGGCTTGCCTGTCTCATGTTACACCACTAGTCAAGGATGTTCTGTTTAATCCGTTTTTCTCTTTCCCTCTTTTTCTTTTCCTATCTCTTGTCTTCACCCCAATTTCGCCTCTGCCCTTTCTTGCATCACCACCTTGCAGTCAGAAACTGAGTTTTAAGGAGCGGGTGCGCATGGCCAGTCCTCGTGGTCAAAGCATTAAGAGCAGGCAGACCTCGCTGAATGACCGGCGTTCTCCCGGCACAGAGGTAGCAGAGGGGAGCAGCCCGGCCAAGGTACAGAAAAGCTGGAGCTTTAATGACCGAACCCGCTTCCGCCCCTCCCTCAGACTCAAGAGCCAATCACGGACAGTTCCTGAAGGTCAGAGCTACTGCATTACACATATAACAGCAGGATCTTCTGCTCAATACCTATTTAATGATTCTGTATTTAATAAGACTCATGTAAGAAAATGAGGTCAGAAGTGAGAGCAGTAGAAATGACCATAAATTACTGTGGAAGAACCTCAGAAGAGATAGAAATGGGGTAAACAGAGAAGCTGAATTGTTCATGAGCTATTGTCTTGTCTTTTGCTTGCAGTGACAGGGAAAAAATACTGTCTGAGAACTGTATGAGAACATAGGTTCTATGTCAAACTCCTATTCATTTAAAAGTGGAAGTATGGAACCAAAAAGGGAGAGTAAAAGGCAAGACAAGATACATTCATATACATACAGCAGTCAAACTAAGACTAGAGTTAGTCTAGTTAGTTACATAAAGGTGTTTAAATGACAATTGTATAAAAAACTGGTGCATTTGACTTAACATGTTAGTACTTGGCATTTCGGTAGGTGGCACAGCCTGCAAAATGTTACAAAAACTTCAATGGAAATTCAATGGAGTGACTGAACAATTTACATATCCTAATCTGTCATTATAGGTTCAATATTGGCCTTCACCACATTTAACTGAGCTAAAATTAGATAATAGATCAAGCAAGATCTTACCATACTACACAATAACAATTGGCCTGTGAAATATCCATGATCTTATCTTAGTTATGTTAGTGGTCAAACTAATACTGAACTGAATTAGTGAGAGTGTGAGCGTGATGGTGATGTTCAGTATGGCTCCAGAGGGGGCTAAGGTCCCTGTAGGCAGCTGCAGTGTGAGGGATGATGCAGGCCATATTCTAGGATCAGGAACAGGGCTGAGGGTTAATGACTTCTGAGATTCCATGATTGCTGCTGCTGATTAGACAAAAAGGCACAGTGATTCCAGGGACGCGTTTCATGTGTCTTTCACACAGAGTGTCACACACTGTGCCCCCAGTGGGCCTGTACAAATCAAGTCCTTTGCAAGTGCAGACGCATCTACATATCTTCTGTTTTCCCCTGAACTATGCTTCGGGTTATCCTCCAGGAGCACCTCAGAGACAGTGATGCCCTGTAGGCATCACACTGCGCAAGGAACATCAGCCCAGATTGATAGTGCTCAGATCTAGCTGAATAGCACTAAAGACCTTATAGCCTCCCCATCACATGCTGCGTAGATCCATCCCAGAGCCATATATAAACCTCTACTGATGGGGGAGAAGTGCTGGACTTGGCATTTCTCAGGCAATTTCTCTTCCACAGTCGTTTTTCTGTACTTTATAACATTGCTGTCTTATTATGCTACAGTAAGTCAAGTTAAGGAAACCCCACTCAGATTGTCCACAGCTACTGTATATTATTGACTTGGTTATCATATACAGTGAGAGCATGTGTGTTAGTGGGAGTCTATTCTCCAATTCTCAGAAAATTCTTGGGAAATTGACCTCTGACATGATTCTAAGTCTTAAGTATGGCAGCAATTCGTTTAGTTACTACAAGCATGTGAATTGTGTTGCTACAAAGGCAGCCCAAACATGAGGTTAAAGAGGCACATGGGAGTTTCTGATATATTGATGTATTGGTCCTCTTTGTTTTCTTCATTGCCTCAATTTGGTATCACTCATTTCAAGATCAACGCTGATTCACTACCAAAAATATATCTTTTCTTTCAAATATATATATATCTTTAGAATGGTACACTTTTTGTGGATAACTTTATTCTCAGTTCTATACAACTTTCTCAGTCATCTTAGAATGAGTCATTTCATCATTCTTGACACATCTAAGATACTATTTACAGCTTCTTTCCAAACCGGTGAGCTGTGGATTTTCCTACTGACATCATAATGAAATCATTTTACACAAATATCTGTAAAAGTATTGGATTTCTATTATTATAAACACTGATTTTTCATTCACCCTTATAGGTTACATGCATTCAGTTCACCATATCATTTTCATTCTTTTTCACTTTTTTGGTCTTTTGTTCATATCTCCCCACTTTATCTGCACCATCACCCTGCACCCACAGCTGACAGTCTGGGAGGAGACGACTATTTTGATGAGAAGGGCTGTCATTGCGATGTCTCTGTGGAAGATTTGTCCGCTCCTCTGAAGACAGTCATTCGAGCTGTCAGGTGAGGGAATGACTGCACTATCAAGCCTCACCCTCATTCAAGGCTATAGGTTTCTTCAGTTTTCTTAAGGCCATGAGGGGAAATGGAGCATGATAAAATTTCTGCATGTGATTCACAGTACTCTGTTAGAAAATGGAAGACTGTCCAGATTAATTTTAGTCTCTCCAGGTACAAACAATGTAAATGTTATCAAAGGTATCACTGTTTTTTTATCCAATCGTGTATCTTAAGTTTAAAATGTACATTAAATTCAAATTCCTAGGGCAGAGTGTCAAATCAGTACTTTCCAGTAGAATATGGTGCAATTATCTAATGCACTTAACAGGTACT
>JBBPCW010000147.1:15834903-15845950 GCA_037974425.1 Phenacogrammus interruptus
ACACACCCTCCTGTGGCCTGCACTGCATTCATAACGAATACATGAAAATCGAAGCTGATCAAGTAGAAAAAATGTTATCCTCTGTATTTTACACTACAGCAGACAGACCATGAATGATGCACTATTTATCATAAAAATCTCTACAGCTGAATAACTGAATCAAAGTGCATACAGAAACAATACTTTTCAAAACATGTGGCAATAACAGACGGAAAAAAGGCAGACAAAAAGGCATATTCTTGATTTATTGTGTGCAAAAGAGTACTTTCATGAATAAATGCCACACATGACAAACTGACTCATATTGGAATGATAGTAGTGGAGGATTTTCCAAAGAATACACTTTAATACAGTTGAATTGAGGTTTTCTCTTTTTTTCCATAAATCTGTGAAAATCCCTGCACAGATCACATATAAATATATACTTAACATACTTAAAATATCTCATTAATTATTTACATTACATACCTAAAAAAGTACACAATTTAACATTACTGCTAGTGTGTTTCCAGACAGACAAGCCTACAGAGTTTAGAGTATCTCACTGGTCGGGTATCATAGGACAGTGGACAGACAGTCTACTTTCTCTCTCTCTCTCTCTCTCTCTCTCTCTTCAGTGTCCTGAGTTCATGTCAGAGCATACAAACCCACAGCACTTTAGTAGAAAATCATACACGTGGTAATATTTGTAGGTGCGCATACTGTTATGAAAAACAAAAAAGCCTCCATTTATCCTATCATTCCCTGATACTTTACAGTGACATATCAAAAACTACTTGATGCTTTTCTAATAACTAACATAATTCCATTCTTCTCCTTTTCTCCTTCTCTTCTTTTCCATCTTCTCCCATTATATCTCCTTTTCCAGTAAACCTACTTGCATAATAAACCTTCTTGTAACTCATTGCACACCTACAGAAACTTGCCATAGAAGACTTCTGACAATTGAGATGCATATCAGATATATAGCCTTCAGCTTGTCAGTAGTACAGTACTTTCCAGAACTTGGTCTAATGAATTTTTTCCATCTTCACTCAAAAACATGGAGAAGAACATGAACAATGTGTATAATAATGAGTGACTACCAACACTGAGTAATTGTATTCATTAAAAAAAAGGCATATGGTGAAACATCACTGGTATTAATGCCTGGTACTTAATTGGTCTTTTCTCATCAACGAATAAACACATGCAATATTATACTAATAACTTTATATAAAAAAAGAAAGCAGTTTACCAGCAACTGCTCAAAAGGAAACAACGTAAGTACATTTTCGCTAAGTACAAAACAATACAGTTTTGATGTGAATAGCCATGTTTGTATGTCCATGGTTAAAGGAGCTGCTTACATTACTGAGCATGCCCTGAAAGTGAGGCTCAAGCCATTCACTTTAGAGCATTACCAGGCCAATTAACACATGCACAGTATGTCTTGCTCTTAATGGTAGAGCAGTCGTACGAAGCACTGCATTATTTGTCATCATATGTAAAAGGCACTACTGAATATGAGAGAAGGCATCTTGTATGGAAATTGCAATGCCCTAAAAAAAACTTCCTGAAAGGTATTAAATAGGCCTGAAAATACTCATCCATGCTGCCCCTCCTTAGTAAACTTCTTTAAGACTCAAACACGGCTACCCTCACATGTCATGGTCGCGTGCCACTTCCTAAAAAGATTCAGAAATAACCAAGACAACAGAGAGAAGAAAACGCCGCATCTGTCAGACACATCCTTCCTTCTCTCTTTCCAGCCTGCCCAGCGACATTTTCCGTTAGTTCAAACACGAACTTCTGTGCAAGACAGGAGAGGCGGGAGATGACCTGCAGGTTCCAGACACTTTAGGCACAGTTTGGCACAGAGTTGCCGTTGAGTTGATCTGCAGGGACAGTGAAGTTGCGGTTTTGGATGCGGCGGTACACGAAGTAAAAAGGCTGCACCTGGGGGCGACTGTGCAACTCCGCTTTGATCTTTTGCGGGTGTGTGTCCGGGGCCAGCTGCTGCGTGGTCTCCTCCGTCAGCAGGAACAGGGCGTGATTCTCCGGGTCAGAGATTTTAAACTTTTCAGCGCATATCTGACACACCTCCTCCGTGGTCGCGTACGGCCGCACCTGCAGGGTTTTCGCTGTGCAGCCACTGTCTGCCTCCTGCAGGGCCACTCTTAGGTAGTTCTGCACACAATGAGAAATGTACATCAGGGTCTGGTTTCCCATAAACATCACAGAATACCCCCATTTTTAAATGATACACTGAGCAAAAGGTTTAGAGTCCTTTCTTATAGTTATCCCAGTTAAATTAGTTCAGCATTCTGCAGATACAGCTAATTATATAGAAACAAATCAGTAACTATGGCTCTCCAATGTCAAAAGCACACACAATGATTTAAGCTCCAGAAGACCAACTGTTTTAAATCTCTGACAACCTCCCACGGACTGCAGACAAATGGTTGTTCATGCCCTTTACAACCATAGCTCAGAGTTCAAAAGCAGTTCAAAGACACAATTTGCCAAATCAGAACGCTCTCCCACAGAGCACAACATTTTCAGTGTGTTTGAAATGATCAAGGCACGATATTGTAGCATGAGTATGAGGGTATGAAAAGTGCATCCTAAATATATGTAGACTAAAAACAACCATGAGTAATAGCCAATGAGAGTGTGAGAGGAAACTCTCAGGGAACAAGCAGAACAACAACAACCACAGTGAAGGCCACACTGTGTTCTCTATGGAAACGGGAAATGGAAGGGAGGCTACTATCATGAATGTATGTTTATCTCAAGTGCAGACTCTATACCAGTGCAAAAATAACCACAACAGTGACCTGCTCATACTGTTTGTTGAGGCCAGATGACAGACAACTCAAATGTCTATTATCTCCAGGCCCTTATTTAGGAGTAACACTTCATTTTCACTGATAAATGCAATGTAATAAATGCTGCACAAAGGTCCTGGAATTTTGTATGTCAGGTATTGATTTGGTCTGAATTAGACTTAAGTAAAATGGCAAGAACATAAGACACATGTTTTGTGGTGAGAACCTCACCTGAAAATCATCCACAGATGGCGTGGTGCGCTGGGCCGTGCGCCTGCGGTGCCACTGATGGAGTGTGTTACGGGTTTCTGAGCTCAGCACCCGCGCAGCCTGCTCCTCCTGAAAGTTCTTAATGAGAGACATGGCTCCATATGCACTGGTCAAGTAGTATCCACCTACAAACAAAGAAGGGATGAGAGCTGTTTGAGCATCATGGATTCAAAACTTCAATGTACTGTCAAACCTTCAGACAGCATATCCGTGTGGTTCTCTTTCTGTAATTTAAATAAGGGGGACATAATGGAGGCTGAAATACCTTCTCCGTGCAGCAGTGAGGGGTCTAGTAACTCCATCATGTACTGAATCTCGGTATCCAGTTGAGGCATGTCACACTGGGCCAATACATAGGTCAGCATGGGTAAGAAGTCATCTGCCCCATACATTCTCCCTGCCATCATAAAAAACAACCCAAATGGATCATAAGATACAATGAGAGCTGGAACAGAGGCCCTAGTGTGCATAAACAAATGACATTTATCCAGCTAAAGATCAAAGTGTTACAAATAACAGCTCACAAATGCTTCTTGGCTTGGATGTACAGAAGACGTAAAACTTTATCTTATGTGGAAATGTAAAGTTCTTTAGCTAACCAAACAGGTTCTTCTATACCATCCATTTTGGCTGAAAGAAGAACCCTAACCTGTTTACAATCAATTTTTCATACCTGAATTGTCTTCCATGATAGTGTAAATCAGCTTGCAGACGCGCAGTAGGAAAGTCACTTTCTTCTCAGGTGAGTACATCTTGATCATGTTGTGGAACTTGTGACGGATCTTCTCTATGGCCATAGGATCTGGGGGCATGGCTCCATCCACACCCATCTCTGCTGGCTGCTTGGTTTTGGCTAGTGCCAGGTTTTCCTTCAACTGCTGCCAAGCACCACTACTCACTTGGAAGTCCTGCAGGGCTGTTTCCACCACAGGCTTCAGGGGCTTCAGTATACACTTATGCATGGCCTTTTCCAGTACCTGATCTAAAGAAAGAATTAAGAAACGACAGACATTAATTGACTAAAGCCACGCAGAGCTCCATAACAAAATCATTCAGATGCAATCCCACACATAACAAGAGAGCAGAGTGATTACAGACCACACCTTTAATGCATGTGATGTAAATCAACTGAACAATTAAAATCTACTCTGTTTCTTTTTGACAAAATGCTATAAACCCAAGAGCTGTATTTAGAAGAGTAACAGACAGAAATGACTGTGACTGTGTGTAAACAGGCTATGATCTCCCATAGTGGTAACGTTTCCATTTCCTCTTCACGAAGGGGAATACCTGCTCTTAATATTTCCACAGTTGCTTCTCCAAAACACCAAGCCACAATACAACAGCAGAAGTGCAAATCTCAGACCAGGAGCTTTGACTTCAATAGGTTTTACCTTGTTAACTTGGTTCAAAGCTCAAGCCTAAACTGCAACATGTGTGAAATGGGGGAAGTATCTAGGCCTTGGAAGTAAAAATCACATGGTCCTAGGAGCAGAACTTAATGGTTAACTCTGCATCAGAGTGGTTAAGAATGCTGACTGTGAAGCAAAATGTGCTTTCGCCAGCATAAGAATCGGCTGAGGGAAGTGATGTTTTGCTCTTAAACTGCCTGTCATCAGACACGTGAGCTCCATCTGCAAAGTGCTTCACTCTCCGTCTCCCTCTTAAGCCCCCCTCTTTTCCCCACTGTGCACATAACCAGCTGATGTCATCTGTGTAATGTGGATGTCTTTCCAAAGTAAGCCAAGAGCAGCTGTTAAATATCAGGGTACTGCAATAAAACAAACTGCTCAAGAAAATAATTTCAGGCAAACTGACATACGAATAGAATAAAAATTAAACTGCATCAACTGCCCACGCTAAAGAAGCTTTCATCCCTGTCATGAACACAGGTAGTGAATGGAAAAATTTGGCAAGGAATAATCTGTATGTGGCCTGTTTATAGATAATATTGTGTCCTGTATATCATCAGGATGTGTCCTCTAACTGAAACCCTAACAAACTAAAACTATTTCATTCGGGTTGATCCAACAGGGTGTTCTTATGAAATACACTAAAATATATGAAAAGGATGATTAATGAAGTCCACTACAGTAGTCTTAGGTGCGGCAATATCTGTAATATCTTGCATCAGATGCTTTCCAAAGTAATTCCGGTAATGAAAGAACCCTACCCAACCTGGAGAATGATGCCGGTAAAAAACTTTCCCAAAAGAACACGTCCGACCGGTTCTACGCAAACAGCACATCTACTGAACAATTTTTTTGCCTGAGGATATAACTGGAAAAAAGATTCACAGTTTAAAGTAGTAGTTTCAGGAAACTGATGAAGACGTAATTTTCTAAGAAGCTGTTCTGAACAATTTAGACCCACTGATACTGCCTGCCTTAGGGGTCTTAGACCAAACCAAGTATTTTAACATTTGACAAGAGAGATATTTACAATGCTGACCTTCACTCCAACATTATAAAAATATTACAATAATTTGCTGTTCTAGAGAACCATAAATATGTTTATGCACCTCCATGCTGCCTGTCTTCAGTGTGAATGCCGTCTCTGTTGGGTTAATGCATGATGCTAAGCTACACAGAGCTGGGTGCTGCTTTACTCAAGCAATTTATGCGCTGGAATGCTGTACACTTACAAGGCTCAAGGATTAGAGGGTGGCAAACCGCGGAGGCCATTCCATATTCAATGAGGCTTATCTTTCTTGCATACCGTGCCCTTTACAAGTTCCACAGGCAAGTCAGTCGGCAACTGTAAGTTTCCGAACATCTTCAGAAATTACACATCAAATTACATTTGACTGCAGTTTGGTGGCATTATTTGATCTATTAGAAGGTGACAGAAGTGTAAAACAGTGTCTACGCATTGCCACTGCAGTTCAAGTATCGTGCTGGTAAGTAGATAAGGGGGCCCTTGTCGGAAGAGGACAGTGACCGATTGCCCGGAGACAGAAAGGAGCCGGGGCTTCCCAGAAAAGAGCACAGATCAGAAGGTGCTAACAGTCAAGGCCAGGCCCAGTCTAGAAATCTGTCTTCAGCTCCATGCAAACATCCTTTTCCTCACAACAACAACCCTCCCTCCCATCCAGCCCCACAGTCCGGACCAGGAAAACAAGCCACAGGCTTATAGAGAAGAGAAGTGAATCCACTGATGCCTCCCACACAGCAAACACACTTGGACACACAACATGCCATCATAGTGGAATATGGCCACAAACTGCGTCACTCCAACACACAGACAGACAAAGAGTGTAAAAACCCTTAGGTTGTCACTTTTTCAGTTCCCAGAGAAAAAAAAACTCAAATCCATGAAGTTTCCACTAACCCAGTTCTCTATTCCTGAATTCTACGTTTTTTGGAAAGCACCAGCCTCTCGAAGCAATGAGTTCCTGAGACATTTTGACCGCAAAGAATATCTATCTTCTCTTATCAGTAAGAAGGGAGTTAAATAAGCAAGAACGTGCGACTACCTTCTCCAACTTAAAAATAGACCACAAACGGAAGCAGCTTTATCTGAAAGGTTAACAACTCCTGGTTTCTAGCTGATATTAGGTCCTTTGCAATCTACAAATTTAAGCAACTTTTTCAGTCTTCTTGCCAACCCTGGAGTGCACTGCCATCTGTGAAAAATACTTTATGGCCAAAAAAATCTTGACACAGGCAGTTCTGTGCTGTTTGGAGGGGGGAAAAGTGCAAAATACAACAGAGTGCGATAGAGCAAAACAGAAAACAAGTGTCTGTTTTTCTCCTCTGTCTACATTCTCTTCTTACTTCCACCCACTCGCTCACTATTTGGCATCAACAAGCCAGTGGGGCTGCCTCAAAAGCCCTGGCCGGGATTGGAGGAGAGAACTCAGCTCAGGAGAACCTGGCCCACTTGGCTGGATCCCAGCACAGGAACATCTGGAGTAAAACCCATTCATCGGAGCTTACAGCAGACAACTGAGCAGTGTTTATATGCTGAGAGAAAGGGGGCCTGGATTATGCAGAGTTCCTGGAGTACTAAAACAACTTTAATCAGAAACAAATGCCAGATTGTGAATGTTTTCCAAGAGCTCTTGATGTACCTCACCCACACACATGCCCAGCTTTCATTACTAGACTGTTACATTGTTCAGAGCACCTGTTTACACTCAAAACTGATGCTGCAGGAGAAAGAAGGTATCTGCCTGTACATGTATATGTTTGCTTTTCAGCACTATACCTCTGTGCATGCCCAGTCACACTGACAAAGCACCAAAACCTGCCGCCCAAGAACAACAATAGACTCTGCTTTAGAAGCACACAGACTGGTGGGAATATGAGTAACACCTGTTGCATTCTGTAGAGATGAGTATTTCCCAGAAGCTGGATTTGGTTGCTGATGTGGTAGGGTAAAAGAATGGTGTAGTATAAACACAATAGTTTCTTTTTACCATGACGTTTTGTGCTGCTCTACAGCTTCACTGTGAAAATATTAAGCTATCTGACACTAACAAAAGCTGCCACCTCACACATGAGACCAAATTAACATTCATTTTACTTGTAAATTTATCTTACAAAGTACATTTAGCATACTTTACAGCAGAGACAGCATAATGGCCTAGCAAACTCAAGGTAGGCAGTAAGGTGTGATGCTATTATAGTCTAGGAGTACATAACCACAAAATGTGAGATTAGCATTAGCTTTTTTGCCTGTTTTTGAAAACACAATTTTTTTCCACAATAAAATTTATCCGAAAGGGTGAACACCTTATAAAAGCTGGATGAAAGAGTTCAACTTCACAATTTGATCATTTATATTTGAAAAATTCCAAAACTGAATATTTAAAAAAACTAAAGCCCATAGTTTTGCTGATTTAGCATTAATGAGTGTGGGATTTAATGATTATAGACTCAGTATGTCACAATGAGTAAGGCACCCTTACCAATCTGGTCCTCAGGGATGAGGGACTCGATGGGGGGGTCAAGCTCAGAGCTTTGCAGCAGGTATGACTTCATTTGTGTCATGAATTGCCTGAGAGTCTGAAGCAGGTCCATGCCTGAGGTGTGACAGCCGCGGTTCTCCTGCAGGAAGCTCACATAGTCCTGCACCAGGCAGCCAAAGTACGTGCTTTTGTCCCGTGACTGCTCCAAGATCTTCCTGATAGCCCTCTTTTCAGGGGTCATGAGAGAGTTGAAGACACCGCTGACCTTGCGCAGGTGGCCTTTCAGTGCTCGCTGCAGCACAAAGGCACCAGCACTGTGCCGCTTCTTGGACTTGAAGGGTGGCTCCATGCTGATATCCTGGTCACTCTCCACGCTCACTCCAAAGTCTTCCTCCTCTTCCTCTTCGTCCTCTGGGCTGCTGTCACCTGCCGTCCCACCAGTTCTGGAGGGGGTTGTGCCAGCTGCTGGCAGTGAGAAGCTCTGAGTAAAGTCCAGGGAGTCAGAAGAGGTAGAGGAGATGCTTATGTCACTGAGACGCTCTCTTCCCGCTGGGCTGCCGCTGCCGTCCTCCAGTGCTGTGTTCCTCAGGGACAGCTTGGCCAGGCTGAGTGACACTGCCTCCTCGATGGTGTGATCTTCCAGTGCCAGGTGGCAGCGGTGGACCTCTGCGTCAGGAGGGTTGGGGGGTCGTTTACCGCGAGATGTGGGTGTGGGGATGGGTGAGCTGATCTTCTTAGGTGGAGAAGACGAAGGTGAGAAGGAGCCGAAAGAGGAGCCCAAACGTCCCAGCAAGCCACTTTTCTCCTGCGACCCTTTGATCCAGCTCACGGCTGTGCTGGGCATGCTGTTCTGCTTGGGGGGATTTGCTGGCCTGCGCGGGACTCTGAGAGGAGGAGGGGGTCGTGGTGGAGGGGAACGGGACACGCTCTTTACTCTGTGTTCTGTGCTGGTGGTGCGGCGAAGGACACTGTTGCTGCTTTGAGGGCTTGTGTCATTTGTGCCCTGTTTAAAGGGGCTGCTGCTCTGTGGCAGAGGGCTCTTTTCATCAGTGCCTGCTGGTGTCTGATCTGTGTCAGAGCTGTGTGCCTGCTGGAAGAGAGGGTTAATGAAGCACAGTGCCCCGTTAGATAGGCTGTACTCCAGCTGCGATGGGCTACGAGTGCGCAGGATGTCTTTGAGGGATGTTTTCTGTACCCCCTGTTTCACTCTCTTCTGTGGTTCGTCTTGAACAGATCCACCTGACACGGCTGTCTGTTTCTTACAGCACAATTCTGAATCCCAAAATCCTATGGAGAAAATAAAAACCAAATTCAATTTTAGATAAACAGCTAAAATTCTAAATATAATGGCAGGTAGAATGAAAAAATGAGGCATTTACTGTCAAGACATAATAATAAATTAAACTACACAGAACAGTTAATGCACACAGTAAATCAGACTCAAAAACACATCTTAAATGTGCTTCATTATAAAACAGCTTAATTACCCACTGATGCCTTAGAGACACCATGAAGACAAATGCAATTATGAGTCACACAACACATCAAACAATTACACAGATGGCAATGGTCCCACAGAAAACTTCAGAAGGCCTCAAAGAACTGAGCCAGAAGATCAACCAAACCCAAAGGCAGTAATTAAGAGAGAGAAAGAAAACATCCGTCACCAGAGTATAAATAATAAAGGCTATATCCCACACTTACAGTAAACCAATGAAGCTTCTTGCCTACGTTCTTCTCAAGAGATTTACACCAAGAGTACCTTAGATGTGTGTGGCTGACACTTCCACTGTGTACTGCCGTATGGTGACACAGACACACACTCACACACACATACTGAATGGTATGAGTCATGCATGCTAATAAGCGAGTGGGAGGAGCGCAGCCGCTGTAGCTTACTGCTCACTTCTCTTCGCTCAAATATTCATTCTGCAGTCCGCCCCTTCAAATACTTTCCACTCACTCTTTAAGCAAAGGATAATGCTGAGTTCAGGCTTTGCCAAAGGCAAACCAACAGTCAAACATAATTAGAAAAAAAAAATTTCAGGAGAGAATATACTTATAACCAGGCACTGAAATCAAGGACACTTCATTCTTTGATAATATCAATAGTCAACTGATAGGCTTAAGACAGACAGGCTGGGTCATGTCGTTTCCTCAGAAGACAAATACTTGAGAAATGTGAGTGGATATGCAATGCTGAATATGCACCTGAATATGCAATGCTACTCACTTCCACTCATTGTTTGTCAAGCCATATAGTTAAGGTAGCAGAAAGATACAGAAACAAAACCTCTCACTATCTCTCATTTCTTCAGATCAGTTCTCTCTGGTTTCTCTCAGTGTCCTCGGTTCACCCTGGTTTGTCCTAATCGGAGCAGTCAGCCAGACTGAAATATGACCGCCGCAGCCCGAAGCCAGAGGTTCATCGCAGCCTCTAGGTGGGGTTCATTTTGGAAGTGGTCCTAGTGTGGAATTTCCATGCCCTGCCCTGCTGGCCCAAATTCTGCAGGCCTCTTTAACATGACAGATGTGCAATGCATCACTGGAGACCGTACTGAAAGCTCTCTCAGGGTTTCCCAAAGAAAGTGTCCAGACCTTTGTTTTTGAGGTGACGTGTGTTTGGCTGTTTGGGGTGTTGGGACTGGGATTGTGTATATCACTACTCTATATATGCATTAATTTATGATTTAAAAAAAAAAAAAACAAGAACACCATTAAATAGAAGAAAATATAAGAAAAAATTGTCTAGCCATTAAATACAAATTATAATACTAATATAAGTGTGTGTGTGAGGGAAGTGCTGTTACTGCAAATCCATCCTTTTATAAATAATATCCGTACTGAAGTATTCTATTTATTATTAGGATAAACAGAGGATGGGTGTAGAATTATAACTACATAAATTAAAAAAGAATTCCTGTGCAGCAGACACTGAACTATGCCATTAATTATTTAAAAAATGAACGGGTCGGGTGAAATTAGAATTTCTGCAAAAGAAGTGAATTCATTTGCAGTGCACCAACATACACTCACCACAACTACCGGACTCTTC
>JBBPCW010000147.1:15853600-15864336 GCA_037974425.1 Phenacogrammus interruptus
CACACACACACACACACACACACACACACACACACACACACACACACACACACACACACACAAACACACACAAACATCCTCCTCTCTCAAAAACAAACAAGGCCTAAACATATGATCCAGACATGCTCAAAATGAAATGGCCCCCAAACAAAGAAAGACAAGCTTACACTGCAACTCAACAACAGCAAACAGATGCACATCCACAGTAGTTAATCTGAACTCATGTAGCCTCATCTGCACACAATCCACATTTGAGCAAAAGACACTGTGACAATGGCACAAGTCCTCAAAAATCATGTAAAACAAATACAAGTGAAACCCAGCAGTTAATACACTAAGCTGGTGTCAAAAAATGGTGTATACCCCATAATAAATTACAATCCACAATACATGCTTTTACACCTGCCAATAGAGTGGTGAACACAGGCATGTCCTTTGTGGACAACACAACTGATGGGTCATTATGCAAATTTTGCAATTCGCATAAACAGGAAAGCCAAGAAATTTGTAAGAAATGGACAATTTGTTAACTTCCTGAGATGACCTGAAAGAACATAATGTGGAGATGGAGGTGGGGATCTAGCCCCTTGACTAAAGTCAAAGTCAAAGTCAACTTTATTGTCAAATCTGCCATATGTACCAGACATACAGAGAATTGAAATTACATTACTCTCAAATCCCAGGTGCATACATGTAACAATAAGTACAGAAGGTGCAATTTTAAGAATACGGACATGTAACTTATGACCTATATGTATAATTGTATTTGGTTGTATATTTTTTTTTAATTGCACCTTTTTGTATATGTTCAAATCCTACCTTCAGCACCACTGGTTTCCTAAGCAAGATCCTTAACCGCAAGTAAAGTTAGGGAATGGACGTCGCTTTGGATTAAAGCGTCTGCTAAAATGCTGTAAATGTAAATGTGAACGCAGACACTGAATAACATGCTGTTGCTTATCACCAGTAGAGGGCAGTGTTCTCACACTCTCTAAGCGTTGAGCTTGGATTGTGTAAATCTTGAGCACACAGGAGGAAGGTATGACTTCCAAATTTCTATAAAACTAGCCACTCTTTCTCTTGCGTTTCAGTTTTCCTGAGCAAGCAGTCTGCAGTTATGCTAACCCCAACTCAGACCTAGTCAGCAAACCACAATTACACCCCAGCCAGTCTCTCTCTCTCTCTCTCTCTCTCTCTCTCTCTCTCTCTCTCTCTCTCTTTCATACACACACATACACATGCATCCACTCTCACGCACAGTCTCTTGCAAAATGCAGCTTGCAGCCAAGAAAAGCACCCCCAGGACAATGCACGGCAAAACACAGTGTACACAAGGCCTTTGGTCCAAAAGAAAAAAAAAACACCCGGGGATGAAAGTTCAACATGAAATATCTCATTTATCTTAAATCACAGACTATTGTTCATTGCCTTATGGTTAAGGCAGGCAAGAAATAAGTCCAAATACATCAAACCTGAAACTTTTGCATCAAATCACCCAAGGCAATACATACCAGTGGATGTTTGTACGTGTCAAAGTTTCATGGCTGCTGAACAACTCCTCTGTTGATGTCACGGAAAGACAGGCATTGCAACAGAGTTTCTACCAAAACACAGATTTCCTGAAGATCAGCTGGCTGCTAAGAGTACCGTATAATCGATGAGTAATGTACAATCCATGTTAAGAAGTAAAGACTTTAAGAAGAAAGCAAGAAAGTCATATGTCTGACCTACACCTGATTTAACACAAATGCAGCACATTCCATCAGGCTGACATCAGCTAAAGAGAACAGTAACAAAAGTAATAAAAGAAATACACTTTAGGAAGAGAGACAAAGAGACAGAGAGATGATAAAAGGATGAAAAATGTTTAATGAATAAAACATTCATGTTAAAACAGCTGATGTAATCCCCTGAGGCGTTTCACTTTTGAGGAAAAAAAAAAAGGTTGACAAGGAAGAAAAAGAAAGTGAGTATTTACGTCTGTACTGATTTCTAAGGAAAGTCTGATGCCTGCGAGTTTGGCTTTGCTGGTAAACTGGCACTGCAGACTTCTCAAAAGGTCAGAGCGCTCGTCCAGACAGCCCTCTGTAGCCCAGTCTAATGAGCTCCATGGTTAAGTCATTCACATAAAAAAATAATAATAACCCAGACGGTAGGAAACTATGTATTTCAGCTCAGTGTTGGTGAGCCAACAGCGGCCAGACATACAACTAACACTGAGCAGACGCATGAGGAAGTCTCCGACAGATCAACACCACACTCTTAAAAAGAAAGGTGCCCAGAAGAATGTTTTGGAAATTCATACGTGAGAGTGAAGCACTCTATGTGTAAGGTTCTAAAAGTTTTGGGGAATTTTTTTGTAGAATCGTTACATCCAAGCACCAGGAATCGTTCTGTGTGGTCATGGTTTACATCTTTCACAAAAAAAGATAAAAACTGCTCAAATTCATGGCACCAGCATTCACTCGGAGCCAAGAGCAGATCTGACATCAGGAAACAAGAGGTAATAAAAGCTGTTGTTCATTCATGCTCATAATCCTAGCAGTAATCCTCAGTAATCGTGGAAAAATCTGCAAGTGTACCGGCCTGATTTATTCAAGACTTTGGCAGCAGCAAAAACATTCAGCTGAAGGAAAGCCAGCGACTTAAGCCTGTGAGTAAAAGACCTCTTCCATCATAAACATTGCATCACTGGTTTGATACAAAATTAAAAAAAAACTACTATGCATCTGTGGTATATGACCTGAATATTAATGATCCACTAAGACAGCCTTCAGGAAGAGGGTCAGACTATCTGTCATCTTGCTGCTGAAAGTTAGGTAACAGTTGCCTGTGGTGTCTGAGATCTTTGAAATGTTGGAGTTCTCTGTAGATGAAACAGCATTCCAGAACTTCTCAGAAGGAAGTGTTTCTTTCCAGGCCAAAAATAGGAGCGGTCTTGTGTACTAAGATCAATTCCACTGAAGAAAAGCTTTTAATCACGGAACAATGTTTAAATGAATTCTGCTATATTTATTCTGCTATAGACGGCTTCTCAGAACAGACCATTATATAATTTTCCAAAGCTTATGATAGATCAGAGCTAAAATACACACATTTATGTACGATGCGGGAACTCGCGGAGCATGCTTTGAAGCCTCGGCTGTTCAGAGGTTGGGTATCTCTCACTGGCTTGGAAGTCCAGGCATGGAAGCCCGGCAATAACAGAAGATAAAAGAGGCGGCTTCTCATCAGGAAGTGCTCTTTAAGGATCAGATTTTTCTTTCTGTTGCATAACTGTAAATACCACTGCCTGTAAATCGATTTGCCTGCTTCTAGCTTTATTTTATCCAAAAACAAGGCATCAAGACGGACTGAGATCATATTCACTGGTTTAACTTATTATATTATAATTACTTGTAATATTATAAAGCATTTTGGTGAAAAAAGAACAATGAAGCATGGCGTAATAAACCAAAATATTCCAGAATGTAAACCGATTATTCGGAAATATATTTTTAAAATAGATTTTTAATGGGAAGCCATGACAAAATACACAGTCGGTACCTTAAAAAAGCTGCCGCTGCGGTCCATTTGGCATGGCTGCACCAGTGCGTCAGTGGCCATCTTGGTGTCCCGGGTGCTCTGCTGTATGCAGCTGGCGCTGCCAGGCCTCTGCAGGGAGGAAACACACTGTTTATTTGAAGCCCTTTAGAAGAAAAGGGCAAGTCGGAGAGATGAAGATCAGATCCAGTTCCAGCAGGAGTCTGCCTCAGCCTGCACCGCTGTCATCCTCCTCAATAAAACACCTTCCTGGGAGCCCCTCTATGCTTACATTTCAATCCCTGCTGAAAGGAATGTAAACCGAACCTAAACCCTGCCTGAGGACTTGTCTATTGTCAGGCATTTCCCATCAGCAGTCTGTGCACTCAAGGAGCAGTGTGTGGGGATGGTACCTTGCTCAATGGTACCTCAGTGATGACACTAGCAGGGATTCAAACCCATCACCTTCTGATTGTGGGGATAGTGGGGATGTAGTGGGGATGCCCTAACCACTAGGTCACCAGCTGCCCCATGACAGAGCATTATCACAATATGATCCTATATGAAGTTTTATATATGCTAAGGCTTAAGTATAGTTCAAGTCTCTTTAAAAATACCATATTCATTCATTACTCATGTACCAAAGTAAGACTTATCAGGACCATCTTGAAAAAATGTAATCTTAAAGAAAAACATAAACCGGTATCAGTAATCAGCCGGTTAATGATCACTGGTATGGTTGGGGGATATTACGATATTACTCAGTGCAGCTATAAATTACGCCACAGACAACTTTTCTGAGCATATGGTAGATAATGTCAGCAACATTTAATACATTTCACACATTGTCTTAAATGTCAAATATAAATCCATCCACTGCTTCTTACCTTCCTGTTCCAACAAACCAGGTGTCAAAAAGAAAATATATTATAACAGCGTGTTGAAATACTATGATTTTCAATTTTTGCCACATTGCCCACCTCTACTTTGGGCGCCGCTTTGTTCATGATGAACGGGACTCGCTCGCCCCCAAAAGTGATCCCCATCAGCTGGAGAGAGAGCCAGCTCTGACCCACTTCCAGATGCTCCAAATCCCGACACCCAGAAGGCTTTGATCCAGCACAGCTGTCCGAGAAATGCACAACAAACTCCTGCCTTCCTCAGCTCTAGAATCAGACAGGCTGCTGCTCACACTCGTAACGGCAGTGTGCTTTGAGTGTTATTGCCAACATCAGAAAAAGAAAATCCGGTTTTCTCTGCGCTCCTTTAACCGGTGTGTTTTTGTGCTGAGTTAGCACTGCTGTTAGCTGCTGTCAGGGTGGGGTGAAGTATGGGGTGTCTGTGGGTGTGTGTGGGATGGTGTTTGGATACTCACCCTGAATCAGAGGTTCACAGTGCCTTTGGTGTGACCACTAGAGGCTTTAAATAGGCCCTGGCTTGCCTCTATAAAACATCCACATCTCCCCTATATTTCTACCCAAACTCTCATATCTTCTTCTCCGAATGTTTACACCTCTTCCTGCACCATGAAGTCATCCAGCATGAAGTCTGAGTCAATCAAAGCTGCACTGCTGCTTGACTTCCCATTTGTTCTACAAAAGCCAGCAAAAACAAATGTGAACTTTGCAATGTTTTGGTGCATGTCTCCGGAAATTACTTTGGAGCAAAGGGCCGGATGAGGAGGTCTGTCTGTGCTGGGGATATGTTTCCTGAAAAGCAGCGACCCTCTGCTGGCAGACACAGATTGTGCTTGACATTTTAATCTATTTTATACTACGCAGGTCCTCACCCCATGTTTCTGGTATTACAAGGAATTTAAACCCATCTTTACTACAAGAGAATCACACAATTAACGTCACACTTAAGTGCAAAGAAACCTTTTTTTTTTTTAAGTTTAAAGAACTCAATCCACAGGTCCTAATTTTTTCCCCCTAGAACCAAAGGCCCATGCCAAGATCTTTTTCCTTTGTAAGCCTGCAAGAGAGAAAATCTGCAGTGCCAAGTTTTTAAGTTCCCAGGCACACAGGCCTGTTTTTACACAATATCAGGACACGAGTTAATGCAATTTAACCATATTACATATGTACTCTTGCCCAGGCAGGAAACAAACCCCAGACTGCGGCACGGAGGGTTGCAGTGTTACCTACTGCCTACACCAACTGCTGTATGTGTGTTTTCTATCCCTAACCCTCAACCTAAGGCAGCTGGTGGCCTAGTGGTTAGGGTGTTTGCTCTACAATCAGAAAGGTGTGGGTTCAAATCCCAAGACTGCTTGTGGCATCTCTGAGGTACCCAAGAGCAAGATACATCCCCTCCACTCCCTGGGCTCTGTGTTACTGGCTGCCTGCTGCTTCACTTGATGAATGGATTAAATACAGAAGAAAATTTGTGTTTTGTTCATACATGGCAGAATGGTTACTTTACACAAAGAAATGACTTGCGTTTCAGTTCTATACAAATAAAACCTGTAGCATCAGGCAAAATATTTTGGTGGCCCTGTCCTTGCAGTCTAGACGTTTTACTCCAAAATCAGGACAGTACAATAAACCTCCCTATGGATTATCTACAGATGTGGAAATCATTACCACACTCTCTAGTGAATCCAGAGTATATGGGTTAGGAGGAGGGTTAAACTAAGATTCAGGTTAAGAGGGTGACATTTTGTGCTGATTTTAAGCTTTTGGTTAAGCCTACCCTTAAGGCCTAGGTTTGGGGAAAGGGAAAATTTGAGTGAATTCAAAGAAATGTTCAGCTTAATGCAAGTTAAAATAAATGCAAGTTAAACATCTATGAAGTATTTAAAATGTGCTACCCAAATAGGCTTTCATGAAAATAAACGCACACACGCAAACACACACACAAACCCCTCTGTGTTGGATAAACAGGAAGGTCTTTGCAACTGCCAGGCAGAATAAACACAGAGAAAGCCATTAACTGTGAGTGCCATTTACTGGTCTTTTGGGTACAGACATAAAATGAGAGACACAAATTTTCAACCTTCTTTTTCACCCAAACACAGAGGAAAATATTATGACATTTTCCCAAATACAGACATTCTTTCTAAATATATTGTTTTAATGAAAATAGTCTAGCTCGGAATGTCTGTGTGAGAGTTTTTCAGTGTCTGCCACAGTCAGTCAAAAGTGCCACAAAAAGCTTTGTCGTGATGCCCTGGACTGTAACACACTACTCTGGTGTACCATGGACCAGGCTGTCTCTAAAGACCGCATGCAACACTCTGAGCAGTCTGTGTGTCCAAGTGTGTAAACGTGTGTGTGCACAACCGCGAAGGAACAGCTCTGTTCAGACCCATACAAAGACACTTCTGAGCTGTGAATCACAGAGCGCCTCTGTGTTTAGAAACGCACACACACACCCACACCCACAAACACACACGCGCCAGGTGCAGAGGAACCAATGAGAGCCATCGCTCTGAGTTTCTGACTGGAAACACTGGCGAGGCTTGAAAGGCAGTCGAAAGAGCAGACAATTAGCACAAGGGCAATTTATAAATGGGCACAAAAACACAACAGAGTAAGACAGAGACATGACTGGTGATGGGTATTGTTAGACTTTTACTGAAACTACTTAACAATACCTATCAATACTTTTATTGATACTACTCTCCACAGTTTTGCACAAAATCTACAGACATCACATTTAAAGATTTAATAAAGTTCAAGGGTCCTTTTTATTTTCTGAGTTCCTGGCATGTATAATGAGTGAGAAGTGACTGCTATACATATCTGGCCAAAGAGTGCCACTCCCATTCTGCCCACTGACTCATCTAGTAAAAATGCAGATATACTAGAATGCATTAGCACTGCATTAATACTGATAGCAGCACTGTTTGTCCAGGAGCTTATAGATATCTCAGAATTCACCAGTACTAATTTAGTACCAGTTCTCGATGCTCATTCCTAGACATGATCACACCATATCTCCGTCTCTTATGGCAGAATGCATGAACAAATGAGGCTGGTTTTACCAGACCCAAATGCAGCCAGTGGAACATTCTTCAGGATTTTGGTCAATAACATCCTCATTCTTGTTTGTGATCTGTAGTCACTGTCATTTTACTTTTTCATTTTAGTTTTACTTGTTCTGTTTGTTCAGGTGTCATTCTGACAGTAAACAAAAGCTGGTATTTACGTTGAAATTATGTTGAAAAAATGGTTTTGAGACGATATACTGTGATAGGTAGAAATTAATGTTATCACTCATTATGTGTAGAATAGTCACCTTTTTGGAGAAGAGACAGGCTGCACTTAGTAAGCTATTAAGCTGACATACTGCATCTCTGACAGGTGTTTTAATGGAAAACTTTGAAATTTTCATACATCTTTTTCGAAATAAACTGCAAACAAATTTGTTAAGTATGAGATTTTTCCTTGAACATTTAACACAAAACCTGTTTAATTATGTTACTTTACATTTAATGATGTCCTTTATTGGTAAAGTTGTAGCAGCATTAAATACATTTAAAATGAAACAAGGCATAACTTTTAACCTGCTCACACTGCTGACGGCTATAGTGCAGATTCTCAATGGGCTTAAACTCACTGAGTGGTGCATTCTGTTATCTACACAATCAGACTAGAGGATCCCCTGAGGGATCTTTGAAAAAAAGAGCTCATAATCCCCAATCCTGCTGACTCATGATAATATGAGAACTGAAAAGTGGGGCATGATTTATCATTGCTGTTGTTTGTACACTCATTCATTCTGAAAAAAAAGAAAGATGGGAGTGTTGTGATCATTCTTCCTCTTTCCAGAGCAATTAAAGCTCCATTTCAATCGCCTGGATCCACAAAGAACTCAGGTTTCCTTCACCATGGCTTTTTGTTCCCACCTCCCCCATCGACTGCCCATCATATATGGTACAAAATTTTGTGTTCAAACACACTGGAAAACAACAGCTGCTTTGTAGACGGAATGGAATCTTCTCTCTGAACTGCTCACACTGACACATGTTACACATGTGCAAAGCAATATGCTTTGTGCTTGTTTCCAGCTCAGAATTGTCCTGTGGTTTCATGATGTATGTAAGTAAAACATGCACTTTCAATCAGAAACTTGAGGTATGCATGGATGGTTGGTGAAACCCCCCACCCAAGAGATTAGTGGGTGATGTTGATCCCTAAAGGCAGTGAGTAATTTATTACTACTAATTATAGTTGAAATGCAAATCCACTTTTGTCTTTTGCCGCAGCAAACGAACAGGAATTGCTGATATTACTGGACCCCAAAATTGTACCTCCTAAACTGCTGGACCCTTTGAACTCAAACACATCCATAAACAAGAACAGGCAGTCTGGCGGTAAGTTAGGGACACTTACTATTCTTGTATAGTCTGGCAAAAACACATTAATAAAGTGAAAATGCAAACTCATGCATTCTAGAATAGTTAATAGCGAGACTAAGCAAATCCACATTTGTGTGTGTATGTGCATGTGTATGTTTTCGCAGCTGCAGTGTTTCTGAAGGGCTGTGCATCAGTACTAAAAAATGCATGGTTTAGAAGAGACCCCTGTTTGTCATTACTGTTTTAACTGTTTTACTGTTTTAAGAAAGGGTAGTTGAGAGCTACAATGTAATTCAGAGACTGAACAGGGAAGCAGCCAGCCTGAGATAATATTCCTCTTTGATGTCATGAACACTTGTGAGATTAGGTAACATCAGTGTGCGTGTGATGTCTTACTACTAAGGCTAACCTCATTAATTAGGATGTGAAAGGTGGTGCAACAGTAAAGCATGGGCAGATAGGAACCGAGACTAGTCAGAAAAACATGCACAACCTCCTCATGTTTCACTTACCTAAGTGCGACTTAATCTCACAAGTGGTACAAACACTGTTGTGAAAAAGTACCTTGTGAAAAAGTACCCATTTGACTTCCTGTTGTTCCTGTATACCGTAATAAGGTGGACAGAGAGGTAAAAAAAATCTTGCCCCCTAAACCAGACTCAATGCATTAACTCAGAAAGGGGGAATTTTTCAGGGATTTGATTCTCTTGTAGGTTTGGAGTCACTGGCACCTTCACAACCTGAACATCTGAAGTGTAAAGTGTGTAAAGTGGCTGTTTTTGTCGCATGTGATCACACCTCACCACAGCACACAGTGTGAACAAAGTGAAAGTGTCGTCTGCATTTAACCCATTCACAAAATGAAGCAGAAGGAAGTCAACGCAGCGTCTGGGGCGCGGAGTGTGGAGACTCAAAGGTGCTCAACTGCTCTGTATACTGACCAGCACCACAGTTATGACCACCTCTGGCATTACTTGCATAGAAATATTTTGGTCATAGAAATCCTCACTACTTCAGAACATAGGAACTTCATTCTTTCTTTACTTTCTTGCTCCAGCCGCAGACATCTGACCAATAACAGCAGCGAATGTTTGTATGTGGTTTGTAGTGATGCATTTTGGTTTGCTTGGATTTATCTATGTGTGAAAAGAACCCAAACCAATTGTCATACCAGAGATAAAAAAAAAAACATAGGTGATAAAACACCATGAGTTATGTTTATATTTAACTTTCCACCAACAGTATAAATGCAGAAAATCAGCTGGAAAGTACATACAGTCCAATGAGGTCACTACCTCTTCCTGTCCTGTGCTACACCTGCATTAGTACTGAGGACATGCCAGAACTGCTTCTTTCCTTGTAACTCCTGATAAAGTGACTCATAAACAAAGCTCATAAGATGATGGAGTCTCACGTTTGCTTTTACAGGGAAGTGGTCAGATCTAATCTGTGTGATCATTTTCAGTCATAAATACAATTGAGGCTTTAGCAATAATTTAGGTGTGGTCAGGCCACAAATGTGCTCTGGACTGGATTCTGTCCTTTTCATTCCTCCCAACAGAAATGACTGAGGTGACTTTGACACTCTGCTTGTATTTTTAAGCTCTTAACCCAAAATACATAACTCCACTTAACACTCATTAGATTCATCTAGGTTGATTTATTTCTTCATCACCTGAAGAAATACTGTTTTTGATACTCTATGAAATGTAGGCAGAGACATTAACTTTCATATTTCATAACTATTTAACTGTTAAATAGTAAAAAAAAAAAAACAAAGTGTGTGTGAATCATAATAATATATTACTTACATTATGTATATACTTACTTATATACATACATACATACATACATACATACATACATACATACATACATACATACATGCATACATACATGCATGCATACA
>JBBPCW010000147.1:15934718-15952877 GCA_037974425.1 Phenacogrammus interruptus
ACACACACACACACACACACACACACACACACACACACACACACACACACACACACACACACACACACAAATAAATCTAAAATAAGTAATGCGACATACAAGACAAACACACAATATACTTCTCCTTAAACATCTTTTAAAAACCGACTTAAAAGAACCTAAAGAGAGCCTAAAACATATGTGTATAAAAGAAATGACAGCCTTACTGCACTATAATAGCAGCAACTTTTTTAAGGCGGCTTGTCACAACGGGTAAAGTAGAGAGGTCTTGCACGATTTTATCTTTCCTAACCATTTCTACAAATATTTACCATATTTCTCTCAGAAATAAAAAGAAAGTCAGAGGAGTGGAAATACCCCCTCACCCCACAACCCAACGCACATGTTATGTAAAATATGATATAATTACATAACAAGGTTTACATTCCCATCCTCTGAAATGTTTACGAAGTCAGCACATGGTGTGCATCATAAAACAAAGAGGCACACACTAACCCGTTCAGAGCGGTATGACCCTTGGCCTAACCACGGCACAAATACTCGGAGGGAAACTATCAAACAGCAAAATAAATCATACAGAGAGACACGGAGAGATGTAGGAGAGTAAAAGCCAGCTCCAGGGGAAAGCCTTAGGTGTTCATCCCCATGTTCAAATAATTTTGCAAAGGACAGACATGACTAAGACAGGTTATGTAACTTTGCACCACTCACACAACAGCAGGTCTATTTGTGGGGAGGCAGTTCACAGATGCTTTGGTGCCCTCATTCAACAAAATAATGTTCCAAGAAAGCAGAGTGTTTATTCCGAAACTATTTTGAGCTTTCTTTATTTAGAGCATTTTATCATGCCTTTTGCAGTCTTATGGAGCTTTGGATTTTCTAAAGAACAGTTGTTTTCAAGTCAAGTCATGAACGTTTATTGTCATTTTAACCATACTGACAGGAGTCAGGACAAAAATAAATAACACAGGACCACACATATATAGGCAGGACAGGACTACACAGAGTGCAAAATTAAAGAAAGTGCAAGACTTTATAACAAAATAGGAAGCAACAGAATAGATAGACAAAACACTGTAACCGACAAGAAGCAGAAACAATACTGACAATGAACACAGTTTTGTAATAGATACCACATTCTAGCAGCTGGGTAGTTAAATATGCAAAAATGCAAGAAATATCAACTTCAAGATGACCACACTACCGTGCTGGTAAGTGTGTGCGTGTGTGTGTGTGTGTGTGTGTGTGTGTGTGTGTGGTAGTGGAAAGGGTACTATTCTGTTATCTTGAAGATAATATGACCAGCTAGGTCCACAGGAACCAACCATCTCAGCTGCATCAAGTATATACAGTGTTTGACTCTGAATTTTACTATAAGGATTTTTGCATCATCAGTGATGTCAGTTTTGAGTCATTTATATTATATTTATGTTACATGTTTGTACTCACTCTTTTCTCACTCATAGCTCATGGAAACACAGAGAGAAAAATCACAGGTGAATCCTCCATAAATGCAGATCCAAGAAATATCAGGCTTTATAGTGGAAAAAGAGGGGAGTTGCCCCTGAACCAAGAGATCATGGGTTCAAACCCTACCTTCAGCATTTCATGACTGGGTTCCTGAGCAAGACCCTTAGATTCCAGCAAAACGAACGGGATATCTTTTTGATGAAAAGAAGATTAATTAGGTTTACACTTATGTGACAAATCTATGACTTATTACAATAATTACAATAATTTGAATGTTAATAAAACATTTTAAAAACACGCAAAGATTATTTTTTACACTTTACAATGCCGGTTACAGCTGTCTTGTGTTTAAGTGTAAGAGAGTGTTAGTGTTGGTTCTTGGTTCTTGTCTTGATCCTGTTTATATTTAGTTTGCCTTGTTTCAGGCACTGGTGTCGGTTCACCGTCTTTTGTACCCGTCCGTCATTCATGAGAAGAGTTAAGGTCAGTCTTGTGTAGTAAAAAGTTCTAGGTTATGTTTGGTGTTTTGGCCCTCATGCCTTTTTGTTTCTGTTTGGAAATAACAGTCTTAAGAAATGGAAATCTGCGCCTGTCCCTCAATCCCTTGGGCATTCGTGACAGCTAGCACGGCAACATCATATGCAACCAGTTTCTGAAATAACCAAAAACTCCCCAAAAAGTTCCCAAGAATAACAAACACCAAAACCAACTTTCAAAGAATATTCATTTCTGAGAGTGCTTCATATTGTAATAATAATAGTTACTTTATTTTATGTACAATGTTTTTATTTCTCTTCATTTTTGCGCATTCCTAGAGAAACTCTGAATAGACGAAAAAGACTTTAAATCAAATGTAAATGCTATTGAGTAACTTACTGTGTCATTATGAAATCATTCAATCTTTTTGATTTTGATGTGTAAGAGTTAAGATCCGTTGTTTGGAAGAGATGATCTGGTCATGTACTATATTGAAGTAACATGTTGAGTACATGACCTGAACAAAAAGGCTGCCCCAAAAAACAGGTGCTGGGAAGAACTCTGCGCTATACATTCAGCAGGGCCTGCACATCCGACCCCATACTGTCAGCACAGAGATAAATTTAGCTCCACATCCGTCCACCCTGCCAAACTTTAATTACCTAGTTTATCTTCATTATCTATGCAGGTGAGGCCCAGGATATGGGACAGAACTAGGTGGAGCTAGGAAAGTTGTTGGGCAGACCTGTAGAGAAGCTCTAGGTAGTGGCGTTCTCTGCAGGATCCGCTTGGCAATGCCTGCAGTTCTGCAGGGAAAGACAATCAGCTCCTGTCCAGCAGTAATTACACTCACTGATAAACCAGAAAAAACAATTATACAATAAACGGACCTCTAAAAATAATCTGATTCAGCCATCATATATGTGGTTCATAATTACAGATGTTAACATAAGAAGTCTAGATGTATTCTAATTTTATATAGATACAGACCCTACATCACTTAAGCTTTACAACAATCACTTATAGAGTCATGTAATTACACTGATTAGACTGTTTTGTTTTTTCATATCAAGAAATGACAAAAAAACTTGGCAACATATCCAGGATTAATTAGTTTCACAACACAGATAAACACATTTTTCATCAAATTCAGATGATAATTACATTATAATTCTATTCTAGGGATATCAGTGAGGAATAATTAATATGAAAGTGCATTATGCGTTTGTTATCGGTCGTGATAACTCTGACTTCTGCCAGTTAGAAACCTAAACAAACTGTCAGAAAGAGAAACTCTCAGGTTATATTTATCGTTGGTGATTGAGTATCAGTGATGGGTCGTTTAAGGATGTGACAGGCCATTAAGAGGCTCATTAGAGGCTGGTGGCGGTGAGGCTCCTGCTGCGTGTGTCTGCTGTCAGGCAGTCGAGCTGGAGGACAGTTTCATCTCCGCCACTCCTTCAAAAGGCTGGAGGGCCAGGCAGGGGGCTTTGAGGCTGGGGGTTACCCAGCAGGAGTGGCTCTTTCTGGGACGTCACTCTGCAGAGGGCTCCCCCTTCCTCCAGCTGGAGATTGGAGTGCACGTGAAGAACAGTACAACACACGAGGGGATTGGAGGGGGATTGGTCAGAGAGCTCAGTGAGAGGAATCATCACGGTTTCTCCACAACTGTAAACACTCAGACACACATCGATCTCCTGAATTATAGATTGCTCTGCCTGCATGGTCGGAGGCTTCAGAGACCAACAGAAACCTTCCTCAGTAAATGACAGAACTGAGTCTGAGACATCGATTGATACGTTAAAGGAACAGAAAGGTTCCTGAAATCCTGAAGGAAACATACTTTTCTTGCCAGCTTGAGCAACTGACCTCCAGTATATCATAGTGCAGCTCCATTTTAACTCTTTCCTCATCAGTCATGATATATTCTGCCAATTACAGTCCCCACTAATGACAAGATACATAATTAAAAAAATCGCTGATAAATGAATCTAAATTAAGTAGATTGTTAGATGGTAAATAACATTCAATATTTAATCATAAATTCTTTAAGGTACTCTCAAACTTTCTTACAAAATAAAAAATTATATATATTTTTAATTGTAAATGACCCCTGTACCTGCATGGACCACCACGGGGCCATGACCTACCCTTTGGGAAACACGGCCCTGAACATTTTTAACAAATACCAAATTTAAGTCAAATCTAAATATCTGTACCAGAATGACTCCAATAACATCATGTCCATTATCTTTATGGTTCCTGATTTGTTCTTTAGCTTTTACTTTTTGGGTTCCCTGTCATGTCTTGTCTTCTGAATATGTTTTGCTGTATTTGCTGAGTAGGTATGAGTCCTGGATTTTGCTGGATTCTGATCTACTAATCATTCAAATCCCTCAAAGGGTTATTCTTATCTTTCTAGTTTTAGTCAACACTTCAGTTAACCATTTAATTGTACAGCATGCTGAGCCTTCCTAACCCTTCAGCTCCTTCTGTTTCTCTGCATGGTGGGACCAACACAGCTGGATGTTTGAGCCTCGGCCGCATTTCCTCTCAGTGTCACTATTTGCTGCTGTGTGATGTTTAACCACAACTTTATGTGAGACAGACTGTCTGGAAAGTATGACTGGTCAAGTGACTAGGCAAGGCACTTCTTCTCTTTACTGTCCTCACCGCAATCCAAGTAAAGGAATGAACTGGCTGAAAATCCATATGACAAAGTAGAAATCTGCCACTCAGCATTTTTTCCATTGTGTTTTAGCTACATTTGTCTCACAGCGCCAGAGCAAACTAGCAAACGCTGGACCCTAAACATACCTCAAATAATCAACTACACTTGTGAGTGGAAAATTGTGCAAATACTTTAAGAGGAAGATGTCAAACATAAATAGAGAGAAACTTATCTCATTTCAGTTGGGACTGGAAAAGAGGCCTAACAGTTCACTGTTGTGCAATTTTGTCAAGATAACACAAAAATGGCTGAATATAAATGTTCACATGGCTTAAAAAGAAGGAACCATCATCAGAGATCTGTACGATATAAATTTGCTTCATTCTGCACTTGCAATGGATTTGTGACTTTGAAACCTTTAAATCCTGAGAACATGATTCAAACAACCGTGGTAAGGACTTTTGGAAGAAAAAAACATGAACTGTACTCCTGGTCTGGTAGCATCAAGTGTAGAGCAGCCCTAGATCTTGTGCAGGTTATGTCCTAAACCATTATTTCCCCATCAAATTCGTTTTTGACGGCAGCTTTATGTAGTCACATGGAAAATCAAACAATGGCTTATGTAAATTCAAAGCGGTCTATAGAGAAAAGCTGCAAAACTCATTATCCTTTGTTTGTGCAAGATAATATTCTAAGCATATTTGTCTTTTTACTGTGGAGAAATACCAACACATTTGAATAAATGATATTTGAACATGGCATTTCTTCCCAATGCTTCTTCTCTGAAAAGTAATGAGCTATACTCTCCCACACTAACTGGCAATTTACATTCCGCCCCACAGCCAACTCTCAATTAATCTCAACTAAGCAATTAAAAGGCTAATCAGTTCCTTTGCCTCACTTGTTGTAGGTGAAATGCTTTTCGATTGTGTTAGCTTTGTTAATGTGAGTAAAGGTGCCAAGCTAATTACTCAGTGGAGTGCTCTGAATGAAGTGCTGTATTATGACTCATATGCCTGATAACAAGATGCCTTTTCTGAGTTTACATTTTCTCATGTCTCTCTGTCAGTCACGCCTTATGGTGTCACTACTTTTCAAGGTTCATGAGGACAACATTACATTGGCATTTACTTTATTGACACTAATAGAGCAAAGATACCTAAAGATACACTTTAAAACACTAAATTGTCAGATTGTCAGAAAGATGGCAACAGCTAAATATCCTACTAGAGGTTGATGAATCCTCTCAAATATGTAAGTATGATACATATCTCACTCCCTGGTGAGAGTGAAGTAAAAAAACAGGATCTCAGAGCCTCTCTGAACCTCTAAACTGTTTGTTGGGTGATTTCTGATAATAGATGGAGGGGAACGCAACTGCTGCTGTGATGTCTGCAATGCTAACCAGAATTCTAATGGTGACAAAGAGAATGAGAATTCTCATGTTACGCACTTACTGTCTCCTTGGATCATGCAAGCTGTATTTAAATGAGAAGCTACAATCGCTGCTTCTATAGCAACATACAGTGCATGTGCAGAGACTTGACATCTGTAGCATAGATTTTGAATAAATGTGGCTATTAGCTATGTTATACAGGACTGTTTGTTTCAGAAGAAATAAATGTATTTGCTTTTTCCCCCCAAAATACACGACTGCAAACACAAAAATATTTTATTTTCACTTGAAATTTTCTATTTACTACATGTGTGTGAAAGGATTTTACAGGAATTCAATATTCAATGGTATTTAATTGCAGCAACAATATTAAACATATTATTTAGTAAACTTCATGTTATAAATGATCATTTTATTTATTATTTATTAGTTTTTGTTTTATAGGCTTACTTTATTTTTTTAAATAATGGAAAGTGGCAATGAGGGTGACATGCAGACTAAGTTTGGCTCAGTTAAAGCTAAGGAGAGTTAAACAGGGGACAGGAGTGGAGCAACAGGCTCAATAGAATGCAAGGAAGAACTCATGAAAAACAACCCAAACCAAATTTCAGACTCACTTTTAAAATCAGACTTTTAAAATCACCCTCAGCAGAAACTCCTCCTTATTTACTTTTTCCTTTAAAACATATCATAGTTAAAGTTTTACATAGTTAAAATGTTTAAAACAGAAAGTGGGATTTGAATTACGGATATTTTACAACTTAAATGAACCACACAAGCTAAATGCTAACTCACCAGCGGGGACACGAAAACATCCGGTCTACAAACCACATTCATTCAAGATCTGACACAGTTTGCGAGACTCCAGGTGACAGTCTGTTTTTGGGCCTTGTTTACATGTACAAACATATGTTTTAAAGTATAGCTCTGTCTAGCCCTTCATCCACATTTAAACACCGTTTTAGCTCACTGAAAATAGACCTTTTGGAAAAAATAAAAGGTAACAACAAGCAAAACAAGTTTTTATCCTTTCAGTTAATAATGTGAAACATAATTTTCATATATTCTGCACTGAATGCAATATCTTAAAATGAAAACAATCAGAAGTGCAGCGCTACTGTGACATAATCAGTTAAATTTGTCACTGGTAATGACTGTACATCCTAACAGTTACAAACCACAGATCATTAGCCTGTCTTAAAAACAAAGGTGTCAACAGAAATAAGAGGTTCACAGACCCTCTAACAGATAAGGTGACATCAGCTAAATTAAAACATGCATATCAGTCCCCAGATGCTAAATTCATCCTCAATTGGCTGCGCCAATCAGTGTCAAAAAGTTATACTTTCACCGGAACTTTGTAGTCAAAGGTCCAGGTTTCATTTGGGGCATATGTTTCGCTCCCTGGAGTGTAAGCCCCAGCTGCTGGCTTTTACTAACTTCATAAACAGATGTAATGCGGAACCAAGTCTGCTCTTGTCTATGCACCAGCGTGAAGTGGGCGGGATGCAGGGGCATCATAAATCATGTCTCTAATGAGGACATTTAGGGTGCACTATATATAGAGGGTAGAAAAGGTATGTAGGACGCCCCCTCTCTCCTGAATTAACGAGATGTGCAGCTAGAGAGAGCCACTGAGGGAGAGATCAGCGGGGCTTGCTGGGTGTGAAGATGGGTCTGCAGAAAACCCCTCTCTCTTTCCTGCTTTCTCCTTGCTCTGTCTCACTCTCACCTGGCCACTAAAGCACCTTGTGGATTCCAGAATAAGAAAATTAGTATAGAGCTAAATAGGCTATATATTCTGTAGTGGTGAGACCAGTAATAGCTGTAAAACTAATGACTAGCAGAAGTAGTACACCCTTGACCCCTCTCTATGATGAGGAACCTGTTGTATATGGTTCTATAAAGAATGCCTTAAAAATCTCTTGCATGTGAAGGGTTCCACTATTGACAATATACCTTTTATATAGTGGTTCTATACAAAACTGTTTGTGGGGTGGTCTTAGTAATAGACTTTAATCATTTTTGTATCACAAAGTAAAAGTGAAAAAAACAAAACAATCAAGAATCCCATTTATGCTGTTATGGCTGGGTCTGTGTACTTCTAATAATACATTTTATTTATAGAGCACTTTTAAATATCTTCTCATAAAACAAGTGAATTCGAGTGCATTTTAATATTCTGAACAAAGCGCATGAACAAAGTGTATTCAGAACAAGTGCTTTAAAACTTTTGAGAGATATAACATTCTCTGTAGGCCAATAACAAAATAGTGTATTAATTATTTTTTGTGTAATGCCCTTAGCCTTGGCACAATCATAGTTATTCATAGCGATCGGGATGTTTTGATTTTATATGATAAATTAATCCCGACGTTGAGAAAGTCTTTGTGGATGCACCCCCCTCTAGAAACTTTGGCTTTACACGCTTTAAAAATGGCTTTCCGCATGTCTTTCTTAGACATATTGAAATGCGCCCACACGGCAGACATGTTGACTCTAATCCAATCTGGCGCATTATGTTTCGATCGTGTTTTTGGTCATTTTCGGCCAAATATTCGGTGCATCCCTACAAACGGGATGTACAAGCACAATCTTTGTGACTGGATACATATAAAGTCTAAGCCACCAACATGACAACAAAAAACTGTAGTTTCTTTCCTAGCAGTTATGCATCACTGAGCTGTGCTTGTAAAGCAGTTGATTTTTGTAATCTGCATTTGGATGAGGCGCACAGTTGCCAATGTTCTGACAGTAGAATCATTATTTGCACTTCATCCACGATTCAAATAACCTGATTGCCTTCAATCACTGAGAACACATTCCAGAGTATGCGTGGCACCGTGGCTCATCAGAATACAGCCTACGCAGTGAGAATTCAGTGCCAGCTCTTGGTTTGAATTCAGTGTTTGACAGGGTGCGATTTCAAAGAGAATCATTGATGATTAGACATCTGAAGCATGGAGGATCACTTCGGCGCACGAGCATGGTGGCTGTTTGTGTGGATGGTATTCCATAGACAAAAGAGCCAGTGGCTCCATTCAGACTGCTACAGCAATGGCTGGAACCACTGAGTCAACAGTTTTCGGGCTGACGGGATAGATTCTACAAACGGCGGCAGCAGTACAGGTAACTGGGGAGGCTCTGCAGTCCCAAAAATGTACAAAGTTGTGGTGTCTATCAGGTCTGTTGCTCAGATTGCATAGTGACCATACCATGATCTCTGTGGTACTTAAACTATTAAAATAATTCAAGATACCCCTAACAGTAAGTACTGCTAAGGAAAAGATGAATACAATTTTGTGGGACTACTAAAGGTTTATCTTAATACAAATGAATGTATAAATAAATAAAAGTAAAGGTCTTAAGGCTATTCACATAAAAATATTTAGGTATGTCACAATTATGAAATAATTGCCAGAAAGCAATTATTTGATTTTACTACACTATGACGATACTATTTATGAGATACATTTGGACGGCATGTTGTCCACACTAATGCTCTCCATGATAAAAAATGCTGTATGGGCCAAATGAAAGAACTTGATAAAATAAATGAAAACAGCTAGACTTAAACCATGACGGTGGTACATATAATTATCTGTCTATCTACATGACTCACAGCTGTATTTGAACAAGAGGCTATGATTGCTGCTTCTATAGCAGCATATGGCATGCGAGCAGCTGGGCTGTCTATTACTATACTGTTGTTGACTGGAACATAGTTTGAACTGCAACAAAGTTACACATGGCTAATATTTAAACTTGAATATTATTTTTAGTTTTTTAAGAAATGCTTGAGCTCAATCATATTGGCCTACTAACACTGGCATAAGAATTCTTTAAATCAGCAACTCCTCAAATTTAGAGCGGTGGTGACTTCAAGGAAAAGAGGCAGATTGAGATAAAAATAGATTGGAAATCGATCTTTTTCTATATTTTTTCCACAACAGTGATGACTTGTTCTAAGCATTCGATTTCAATGTGTGGCTCTAAAGTGTCATCAGGGCCGAGTGCCATCTGAAGCCATTCATCTAGGGTTGGCTGGCTGTCATACTAGTGGCTCAACATGGTGTAAAACTAGCTAAAATAATAAAGTGAAGACGGTGTACGGAGTCGGCTGGTGCAGATGATGAATGGGGTGATCAGTAAGAAAAGAAAGAGAGAGAAAGAGAGAGTACAGGTAATCGACCAAATATCTGTCACGCTTGCCTGACCCTCTCAGGGGACTGAAGCCACATTTCTCAAAAGAGTCTTGTCTCCGATTGTAACTACATAAAGACCGGGGCCTTACATTAATCTTATTCTCATGAGGCCAGCCTGAATGTGTAACAGAGTTTTCACAATGTATTCTTTGCTTTTGATTTGAGATTCCTAATCTAGATTCTGTGGAATGCAATTAATGAGAGAATCACTGCCATGAAGTTCATATGAAACTGTCTTAAATTACCCAACCATCAATGACATCCTATTTTTCTAAGATTTGTTCTGTTTTTGTCCTGTAAAAAGGATTCTTTCCTACAATATAGCAGGGGCATTTCTGCTGAATATTTTTGGGACTGCTCCTACACCTGCTTCCCTCGCCCTTGACACTGTTATCAAGCACCGACCACCCAAATTGGCCACACCGAAAGGATTTAATGTGAAAAATCACAGCGGACAGGCGGACTGTACTCTCTCCCTCTGCCTCTCTCTCTCTCTCTCTCTCTCTCTCTCCCTCTCTCCCTCCCTCTCCTTCACTCTCTCTCTCTCTCTTGTTCTCTCTCTCTCTCTCTCTCTCTCTCTGTCCACTCCGCTGATGGGTGCAGTGGTGTGTGAGGAGGAAGTACCTGAGTGCAGCTGCGCTCCGCGGCAGCATTACCCACGTCTGAGGGCGAGCACAAACGGGGGCGAAAGAATGAAACAGGGGGAGGGGAGGAATGGCAAAAACAAATCAAAGGTAGACAAAATCCCAGAAGAAAACCCTGGAAAACTGCCCTGCAGAACAAAACAACCTAGCAAAAGTGAGACTTGTGGGTCCACTGAATTAAACAAAGGAGACAAAAGCCATCCCTGGCATGTGCGGGGCTCTCAGAGGGAGTGTGTTCTCTCAGGTTGGCCCCAAGGCTGCCTGTGCAGGGACTAGCTGGCCCAGATGCAGCGCCGAATTAGGGAGCGTCTCCATGAGCGCCAAGCAGCAACTGACGGCCCAGTCACTTTGCATCCGTCTCCCTGCTGCCTGCTAGGCTGTCCACAGCAGCACTCTCCCAGCTTATCGCACAAACACGCTCTCTCTCCATCACTACAAATAGGCACTGCTCTACAATGCCATGCATTCAAATGCAAATACTTTGTACCTTTGCATGCAGCAGCATTATCACAAAATCAAATGTTAGTGACACATGGCCTTACATAACCATATAATCTTCTGCATTATATGAAATGCCCATTAGTGGACAGACACAATACCATACAGTAACATGTGTTATGACTCTGATGACATCGAGATTTCATCAGCCTCAAGGCAGACTTGGGAGTAAAGTGCTTGGATAGCTATCGCCACAGACTGGAGATATTTCCAGATCAAATATTATTCAGAACTGTAATGATCTGAAATCTGTGTCCATTTTCTATAGGACACTGGGGAGACTCATATTCCTCTGCTACTACTATATAGTTTAATTTCAACAAAACTCAGTGTTCTAAATAACTTAAAAAATAAATGTATATTACTGAAATTATATAACCAATGTTACTGAGGCAAAAATGCATACAGCAAACTCATTGCAACATGAATAATAAGATTTATTTATTTGTTTGCTTGTTTGTTTGTTTAATTTCATAAGACATCCTGTCTGAAAAATGGTAGGATTGTGTTCCTTGTAATCTTGGCTACAATAATAGTTCAGCATTACTTGTGATTTTTTGTTGTCTGCACATGACTTCATCTCTAAAGGTTTGCTTGATCACCACTCGTCACTGAAACCAATGAGGAACTTTGCCTATGCTGCCGTAAAACTTAAACATGTTTTCAGTAAACAGCTGTATTCTACATCTTCCTCACCACAAAATGTGAACACACTTGATTTTAAATGTGTATGTTGGTTTCATATGAATTAAATACACCAAATCAACTGTCAAATGAATTACAGTAATAATATATCATAATGCAATGTTATCATCAACAGAATGCACACATTTACCTGAAGTATATTTAAAGCAACACTTTTATTCAGTTTACAGGTAAATAAACTGAAAACATCTATAGTAATAGACACACAAGCACACACACACACACACACACACACACACACACACACACACACACACATATATATATATGTGTGTGTGTGTGTGTGTGTGTGTGCGTGACACTGCTAGTGTATAGTACTAGAAGTAATAGTTGGAATAGTGTCCGTATAATACTGTCAGTCCTGTAATGAACTGATGCAATTGTTATACCAACAGTAATATTCATATTGATTAAATTTTATACTTATCCCTCTAAAAAGTTCTACAGTAATCTACAATAACATGTACTTTTCTGAATAATACTTCTGCAGTCTGCAGTAAACTACAGCAGTTGTTCCTGTAACAATACTTCTGTAAGCTGCCCCTACAGTGTTACAACACATCTGTTCCGTCAGGACAGAATCCATCTCAGTCTCTCAAACATGGATGTAATTGTAGCTGACTCAAACCACCAAACTTCCCCGAGCCCGGAGTGAGTGCTGCGACAAACCGAGTTCTTATTAAACCCACATGTGCAGTTGTAACGCCTTTTCCCCGTTCGGCCTATTGTTTTAAGCAGCGTGTTCTCTCTCCAGCTCCTCAGTCAAATAAACACGGGTCCAGCCCGCGGCGCAGCTCAGGAGTGCACGCAGCCTTCATTCTCAGCCTTCATTCTCCTGCCCAGAGCAGCACAGCCAGCATATTCGGGTCGGACTTTTCCACAAGAGAGGAGTGACAGAAACATAAACAATGTAATACAAACTCACCAGAGTTCTGGAAGAAAGTGGCCAGTCCTGAGAGCAGGGCGAGCAGGAGCCCCATGACGCACAACTGCCCAGCCAGCAGCTCCCTTCTCCTCCTCCTCCTCCTCTTCGCGTTCACCTTCCTCGGGCTCAGCATCGCCAGAGCTGACGGGGGACACGGGACACGAGAAACAGAGCTTAAAAGTTTGAGGACGGGATGTGGAAAGGCCCGAGTTTCTCTATCAGCTGAGTCTGGACGCGTCTCTCTCCTATTTGAGCTCAGGCTGTGGCGGGACGAGCTGGAGAGGGTGCGGGCGGAAGACGCGCTCCATGGATGCGGCTCCTCTCTCCAGACACGCGGACTGAGAGCCCCAGCGCCAAAGGAGGATGGAGAGGAAGAGAAAGAGAACGAGAGACAGGGAGAGAGAGACAGAGAGAGAGAGGGAGAGAGAGAGAAGGGGAGAGAGTAAGAGAAAGGAGGAGGGGTTGACAGAGAGAGAGAGAAAGAGAAAGAGAGAGAGAGTGGAAAAAGCGCAGCTGGTGAAATATCCAGCCCCCGAAGTTGGCTCGGAGAGGCGGGGGCAGTGAAGACAGCCCTGATCTGAGCTCACAGAAGCCCCCTGTCGGTGGGTCTGACTGAGCTGAAAAGATTTTTTTTAGATCTATTATTACCGATTACACACACATTGAGCAATTATATGTTGTTTTTTCATCTAGACTGTCCACTTTGGTATGGAGAGATTATCGACGTAGATTATATTATGAGATTGTAGAGTGAATGCAAATAAAAATAGGCATACAAGATTGAGTAGCCAGTGGTCTAGTGGTTAGGATGATATCCCATGTGATCAGAAGGAATCCCAGGAGTGCTAGTGGCACCACTGAGGTACCCTTGAGCAAAATACTGTACACTCACACTGCTCCCCAGGTGCCCCATTGCTGGCTACCCACTGCTTTACTTGGTGAATGGGTTAAATACATAGAAAGAATTTCACACTCTGTGCCTTGTTTGTTATGCATAATTATAAGGGGCCACTTTTCTTTACAAAAGATTAACAGTAAAATATATCTGCTGTCATTCTGCTATGATACAGGTCCTTTCATCCCTCAGTGACTTGAGCCCTATGACTAGGAAACTACCAATCTGATCATTTGAAATATCGAAATATTTCTTTAGCTAACCAGCTGACATCTGTTGATGAATGCCTTATCAGCCTGGCCTCCACATTTTTGGGGAATACCTGATGTAATCAAGTGCGATTCCATTTCTGCATTAGCCCCAATCAGGGTATTATTAGCGTCTTGAAACATTCAGCGCTAGAGTTTTGATTTGTCTGTGAGTGGGGTGTTTTAGAGTTTCACTTTTGGGGCAGACTGGAGGAGGACCATAGAGATCTGATAACATTCTTAAAACATTAGGAAGTTCAGATGTCTAGGCAGTGCCCCATGGGTAAGGCGCAAGGTGCCAAGCCAACTTCTGCAGCATTAGCTCACTGAGGCTAACCTAGCTGAAGGTTTTCGCTCCTTCTTATTGTGCTGTGAGTAGAGCAAAGAGTGTCACATTGGTGCGATACACTTCTGAGTGGTGAGAGGATGTTAAAAAGTATTGAAATAGGGCTTTGTCTGTGTACATGCACAGTACCTCACACTAGACACTAGTAAACAGGAGCAAATTCTCTCTTTAACTTTTGACATCCATTGGTGACCCACGTACCATTTCCCTTTACTGGGTTAGCAGGGTCAGAACTGATAAAACCCACACAGCTGTTTGAGGTTTGTTGCTACAGTGCTGCAAATGGCAGGGCACAGTGTCCCTTATTTGCAAAGATTTATGTGCACAAGCATTATGTGATAAGAAGAGGCATGCTTTTATATCCTTCATATGGTAACAGCGCAGGTCAGGGAATAGTTAGGTCAGCTATGTTCTTTTCTTTCCTGACCCCACTCAGCGAAATCTACGTCAGCCCTATGCTCTGCTCACATTGTTCCAGTGGTTAAGGTGCTTAATGCCTCTCCAGTAGCACGGGCCGCGCGGGGACAATAATGCACTTTTGCCGGAGGGAGCGAGTGGAGTGAGTGAATGAGCTCATCAGATTAAAGCAGGCTTCAGTGCTACAGACCCGCACTGACAGATTGAGCTTAATCTCAGTCTAGAGTGTCAGCCTTCGGAGGATTCTAGATTCACAATGAAAAATGGAATCATTCAGATTATCAGACCGGACTTTAGGGGCTTTTGCAGTACGTTTGTGGAATATTCTTCATACGGTGCATCATCATGGTAGAAGAGGGCAGAGTGTAAACAGCAGTGTTTCTGTTTGTGTTTTCATATGAAAGGAAAGTCTTCTGAGGACAGTGCAGTGTATGAGGACACATCAGGAGCTGTAAAACAGCCAGAGCCTAGTTCATGTTCTATGCTTCATCTTGGTCTCCCTTTTCTTCACCTCCATACCTTTCATCTGAAGCTTGTGATACCTCTCTCTCTCTCTCTCTCTCTCTCTCTCTCTCTCTCTCTCTCTCTCTCTCTCTCTCTCTCTCTCTATGTGTGTGTAATTCTGGCTGCCTTTTGATGTGCTATTAGAGCTGCATTGTCCAGATCTTACAAGTCCATCTGTGTTACAATTGTGACAGCGAGCCAATACATTTTTTTTATGCTGTCCTTTGATCAAGCCGAAAGCTCTATTGAACACTGGATTTTAAAGGGTTTTGATTCTGGCTGGCTTTGTAAATATTGTGTGAGGATAATTGTGTTATTGGAAAGGATGCTTAAGGTGTATTTCCAAACAAGGTGAATGACATTAGAAGTGTCATTGCTCACGGCAGTCACCAGCTGCTTTAGTGCGTCTGTAATACACACTGCCTGTTTGCTCATTTTTAGAAGTGGAAAGGATATGAACTTAGCCAGCCAATCCTCGCATTCATGGATGAAATTGAGTTTCGAGTTACTGAAATAAAGCAGGTGTTGCAGAGGTTCGATTCCATTGGTTGTATTCTGGCAGAGCCTAGCTCACTCCACTTGCAGAAAACTCGCAGAACGTCAATTACTAGCCTTGTAAGTCTTCATATAAATAGCTCTGGAAAATTTCCAGCGCGAATGGAAAAAGTGGTCAGGCTCTAGGCAGCTGAGTTTCCCCTTTAACCCTCATTAGGCTCAGTCCTTTGGGAGAAAGGGGAGAGAAAGTAGGAGGGGAGGTGTGAGAGAAAGACAGTGTTAATATGAATATAAAGCTGTGCCGTATGTGTGCTTTATAGATGATACTCTGTAGACCCTATAGACCCCATAGAATTCTTTGAATTTCTACTAATCTAAAATGCAATTAGTTAGTGGTTCCCAAAGTGGGGGCCGTAGACCCCTGGGGGCTGCAGGGGGGGGCACTAAGGAGGCCATGGAGAATGTATCCCTGCTATGTTAATTCATTTGATCTACTACTTCTAATAAGGTGCTGAAAATGGTAGACAAACATTACTAAAGCAAGTCAGGCCTATCGAGTGCCTTAACAAGTTATCTGTAATGCCGGCTTAATCGTGTTATGGCTATAAGGGCAATAGTTGCAAAGAAAGCTAACAAATACAGCAAGATTCTGATGGGTTAGAGGGGCATGACTGAGGAGTGTGTAGGGAGTGAGGGTTAGCACAGTTACACTCACTATCTACAAAGTAGGCCTTAGACTAAAAACAAAAAAAGAACTGCTGATCTAAGTCAAAACAACAGATCAAGAAAAGCCAGTAAAATGCTGGTGTGCCCCCACTGAACAGCAATGACTTTAACCAAGCATTTCCTGTAACTGATGGTCAGTCCTGCAAATTCACTGGGAAGAAGGGGAATTTTTCATTCTTCTTTACAGAAATACTAAAACTCAGTTACGGTTGTGGATTTCTAGTCCCCGACATTAAATTCTATTGGATTAAGGTCTGAAGTTCATTCAAAACATTTCCTGTTTTGACAATCTGCTTTGGTAGAGTGACTGGTGCATTTAGCGTTGTTGTCTTGCTTCAAGACTCACCTTCTGTAGAGCTTCAGCTCATGAGTGGATAAACTGATGTTCTTTTGTAAAATTTGCTGATACAATCCAGAGTTTACAGCAATGTCAAATGATGGCAAACTTGTCCAATGGCAGCAAAACAGCCCTAGAGTTTTCCTGGTAGAATGAGGTTCGTACACTGGAATGCAATGTTTATGTTGTCATCAGACATAACTGTACTCACTTAGGCTATAAGGTTAGAGTTTCTGGATTTCAGTACATACACCATTCTTCCTGTAGTCTTCAAGGAGTCATTTGTAAACTAACTAACTAGAAAGGAACTAATATTATGATGTCCTCATTGTCACATGATGGAAATTAACTAAAAAAAGATAAAAGTTATACTTAATGGCAAACATATAATTTATTAAAATGTAGACTGTCCTTGACAGTATATGTATAGGTTCTAAAATCTGAAAATACCCAGCAAAGTACAAACATCACATTTTTTATTTAAGTACATGTGACAGCCAGTTATTTTGGAGAGCAGACATTAAGGAAAAGCACAATGTCCTTATTCTTGCATTGAGCATGTGTGGCTGTGCATCCCCTTTACAGGCCTGTACAGTATGTATGTGGTGGTTGAAGGCTGTATTTGGGTCATGTTTCCCCTGGGTTCAGTCTATATCACTGGCTTTTAGCTGAACTGCAGAGCAGGTCAAAGTCGTCATGTAGCCTTCATTATGCTTGCTGTGCCTAGCAGACCCCTTGCTGATACTTAATACGCAGCAGAAGCTCAAGGGGATAGGTTAGAGGCAAAGAGCACTCGTGTATACTTTACCCACACAAACATACGCAAACATGCACACAGTCCCATGTGTGCACATCTGTTGTGTATGGCCACTTATCTTAAAGCGCATGTGGGTAGACATGCTCCTGAGTGGGGAATAGATGTGTTAACATCATAAATATTGATGGCTGTTTAACATAGACAGAAATAAAAGCGCAGGCCTGTAGTCTGCCCTCAGCGGAGCAGCGTTTACAGGAATCTCACAAAGGACTGCAATGACAAGGTTGAGAGGATTAAGGCGAGAGTGTTCTCGTTCTCTCTCCCTCTCTCTTTCTTTCTGACTTTCTCCTTCTCTCACGCATACCAACACACACACACACACACACACACACACACACACACATACCATTTTCCTCTATAATCGCTCACTCGCTGTGCTATAT
>JBBPCW010000147.1:15957391-15968066 GCA_037974425.1 Phenacogrammus interruptus
CATGGTTTTGTTGACTTTAATGTAGCCATATCAGTGTTTAGGTGTCCCTTCAGAACTGTTAGTACCCTTGCTATAGGTGATAGAAAAGGCCTATAAATTTCCCTTATATTATAATGAAAATAAAGTACCTTTATTTAAGGTAAGTTTAGTCTGAGTATAAGGCAACCGTTGGTGTTTTCTTTTTAATCAAGTCACAATTATTGGCACCACAATTAATTCAAATTAAGAATATGAAGATGAAGTACAATCCCATGCATATTTAAATAATTATAAGTAAAAAAGATTCAAGTGCATTCAATTTCAATAAAGCAAACATAAAGAGGACATTCGCTAATCAGGCCATGAATAAGAAAATAACTGATTAACTTGAAACAGGACAATCATTGAGCAGTTTAAGAATCAATGGTGTCAAGCTGTTTTGTCTTCACTGCAGTCAGACAAGACTACAAAGACCAACTATCTTCAACAACCAGTTTCAAAATTGCAAAGTTTCAAAATTGCAGTTTCAAAATTGCAAAAGAAGCATTTCTTATCTGATCACGACAAGCAAAAAGGCTTATTTTCCAGATGCTACTGGACCTTGAACCAGGTCAGGAAGCTGTGGCCAGAAAAAACAGAACCTGTGCTTTTTGACCCCAAAATGTTCAAGGTGGGTTTGGCCTAGGAACAAAGATAGCTACAGAGTAAATCATCAAACATATCAAATCTTTTACATTTAATGATTCATTGTCATACTTAATCATTCATTTCGAAGTTCACTTCAGTTCAGCTCATTCCATAGCAGGTGCCTGAAATCCGACTGGATCAAAGAGTATCGCTTTAGGCATTTGTTAAGGCTATGTAAGGGGTTAGTGGCTGTAAAAGCATCTATTCCAGTGGGAAGTGAACTAGAACTGGGGTATTATATAATATCACATGCTCAGACTATGTACTCTGGTTGCTCTCCATCTTTCTAAGCCATGCACTCTGCCTCCCTAGTGTGCAAGCCGCATTCTCCATTCCCTGTCCCAGCTTGATAGGATTCACCATCCGTATGCATAACACAACAGCAAAAACAATTTGGCAATTTTGTCACTTATACGCTGTCAGTGAAAGAGCAGAGTTAAAGCAGCTCATGGGTAAAATATCTGCGATATGGAGTGATGTTCTCTTGGCACTTAATCCTCCTCTGCTTTGAGGGATTATTCTCTTTTTTCTCCACTTTGCTTCACTGTTTAACAGTACTCTTTATGTCTATAACATACTGTTTCTTCCTCTTCTAGCCTCAGGAGAGTCAGGCTGTGTAGAGAAGAACCCCTACTCCCCTGTTATTCATTACCCACATTCCCTTAGACACCTCCATGTGGACAAATACGTGTGAAAGGATAGACAATCAAGGAGATCTGTTCTACTCAGTTTTGCTCTTACTAAAAATACCAATCAGCCAAAACATGTTTGTTGACCTAGGAGTGCTTCTTTAGTATTGTAGCAGAGCTTGACTTCACAAAATACTGTCCATTAATCGCTACCGCAGTGTCTGTCTGCAATATGCAAATGAGCCTCTGACCCATCACACTGTGTTGGACAGAGCAACCAACCACATTTTTATTTTTTTTTTCATGATGTTTGAGTGGAGTTGTTTCCCCAAAAATATATTTCATGATTCACTATAATTCATTAGCACTAACATTTCAGTGTGAAACTGCATGATCTTTTAAGTGAAAAGGAGCACACATCCTCTACAAAGAACACACTACTGAATTTCATTGCTGAATTCCTAGTAAAAACATATGAAATGCAAATAAGATCCTATTACTATTAAGATACCAGAACCATTACAGCAGTGCCCCCCCCCCCAACTTTTCAAAATCCTTCGCTTCGTCCCTCCACTTTTCCCCTTCTAGACAACAGTCGAAATGCAGAGAACAGCATGCCCACCCCACACTCCCCACCCCCACTTTTTCCCTCCTGGACAACAGCTGAGATGTAGAGCCAATGCAAAACTAAAAAGGTGAACTTCAGACATAATTTTATGGCTGAGCAGCTACCTTGCACACAATTTATGAATCTGATTTTTCATTTCCTTTAAACTCACAAGTAATTGGGTAGAAGTCATCCATTACTACTACTTCTTAACACTCTAGTCAGTCAGTAAGAATCTGTGTTTTCAACCATTTTTCTGTATTAATTGAACTTAACTCAAATAACCCTTGGTCCCACTTAACATGCCCCCGTATGACACTGAATCAGACTTCTCTTCAAAACCTTGCACATCCAGTCAACCTTATCTAAGCTCTTTTGCCACCTACTAAAATCCTATTAACCCTGAGCAATAGGGTCTAGGCTGAGTTCAGAGTTCTTCAGCAAAGTTCTAAAAAGAGTTTGAAAGAATTCCTCTACTTTTTAGGACCGACTCCCCCATCTTCTGAGTAAAGCTTTCATATTCCTCATCATTTTAAAAGAGCTGTGGTTATTAACTCTGCCTGTCTCCCTTATGGGGGCGAGAAACACCCACACCTCTATCTCCTGGTTCTGAACACACACTCTCCTACTGTCAATATTGATGCCAGGCTCTGCCAGATAGAGCCCTATTATTACTGAGCCTCTAAGGAGAGGAGAATGAGAGGGATCGAAAGAGATAGAGGAAAAGCGAATCACAGAAAGGAAGTGGGCAGTAGGGGTTCCCCTCAATATGTCTGTCAGACAAGCTCATCCGGAGGAGTGAATTGAGAAGAGACGTGACAAGACAAACCAGAGCACTACAAGATTCCAATACAACACATGAAGGTAATAGTACTGGTGGCAAGAGCAAGAAGCAACATGAACACTGTTCTTCTCCCCTTGATTTTTCTTCTCTTGCTTCTGTCCCACTTTTTGAGAGTATTTTCTGCACTCATCTAGAGAACAGGAGGCCTTGTGAACCTTGTGCACTCTTCAAAACTATTACCCATAGAGCAAATTTGCACTTAATCTCTCATGGCAGCTCTCTTATTCAGAACAAAATCAGCACGTTTTATTCTGGATTATTTAACCCTTGTAAGGTCTTTGGGTCTGTGGGACTCATTTTCAGTCTTTAGCTGAAGAACAATTATACAAATAATTAGTTTTTCAAACTGAGATTCACTGGCCTTGGCTCATTTTCTGTGAGGAACATAAATCAGAAAACATTTACATTGACCTCCATTCGTGCCCCCGCCCCCCCATTTATATTACATTCAGGGTTTTGTATGTAATATAAGGCTAGTGAAAGTGTGGAAATCATAGGTCCTGTTTACCCTCAAATTGCAGAAGCATCATCTGCAGACCCTGGGGTGTGTTTGATGCTGGTGCAGTATAATAACACAGGTCAACAACAAAAAATTTGTAATATCAGAAACCACAACTCATGTTTCTAAACCAGTTTTTCATGCTGATTTCAGATCTGCTTTCAGTTTTTTTTTCAGTCAAATCAACATTTTGAATTATGAGTAATATTAGATTTGCAGTAGACTTGCATGTGGTTTTTATTAAAGCACAGACACCAATCCAGTAACTGTTTCAATATTTTCAGTGTGAAGTCAGACAGACACACACTGTTGTATAGATATAATGATCAGTGTCAGTCAGCTACCACTGTTTCTTCAAAAACGCTTAGCATATGATTATTATATGATCATTATACTAACTATCATGCAGTATAGAACTAGCTTCATCACAAAAACTGTACGTGCAGAAAACCCTAAACACAGCTTTGAAATCAGCATAAAAAACACGACAAAACTCACATGCTTTTATGTAATTTATGTTTCGGAGAAAGAGTAAAGGAGTAAAGATCCTTATCTTTTCACATAGATTGTGGCCAGCAACAAAAAGTAGTGCTGTGAAGTGTGTGGACCCAAGATGTGGACAGAAGTGTGTGGGCAGAAAAACACAATATACATGCGCCCAGTGCAAGAAGTACATTTGCAATACACACAGTGAAACTCTTCCCCTCATATGTGGTATAGTCTGGCATGAAAATAGCCGTGTTCAATGGGTCTAATGTTTTGTTCAGCCAAATGTTGTGTAAATGAACCAGCGTGGGTTACATTTCTAATGAAATTCAAATAAATAATACACTATAGTTTTGGGGGGGAAAACATGCTTCATTTCTACAGTTATGCCTGTTTTATGATGCATTTCCTCATTTGGTAATGTTTTAATTAAAACAAAAAAAAGTGCCATTTCTATTCATAAATGTGATTTAACAAAGGAAAGGGGAACATCTTTTACATGTTTTGTTTATATTACTTGCAAATGGGAAAAACATCTTTTAGTCAATTTTAGAAGTCATTTTAGAAGCTTTTTAGTGATAATAATAAAAAAGTATTGTAAATGTTCTAGAAAGAACATTTAAACTGATGAAGAAAATTTACATTATGTAAAAGATTCACACATCAAACTAACAAAAGAGTTTTTTTAGGAAACCAAAAATAATTATTTCATGAAATATCTTAAATGACTCTTTGTGGCACCTTTGTGGTCATGTTGACCTGTTCTTGCTCCCTCCTGGTCACAGTCTTTACTTGAATTTAGTCTTATGCCCAAGTCTCAATATGTTCAGGCCTCGGTTATAACTTGGCCTGTGATATTGTCAGCTATCACACTACACATTGCAGCACGTTTCAGTTCTAGTGAAGCAGGCAGAAATAGAGACAGATAGTATTGATTTAGTGGAAGGTAATACTGCCACTGAAGCATCTTACCATTTTTTTTTTACCACACCACCAATGCCTGGTCTTTTCCATGGAGACTCCAGAATGGCAGAACTATTCTAAGAGTCCCTTATTGTCTTTGGTTTCTCTATATTAGGCAAGGATACATTAGCCCGTGACCAAAGTCAGGCCAAGGGCAGACGGGAGGTAGAGGACTAGCCGGGATAGACTCAGTGGGAGAGGGAGGGGCGCCGGGCCCTCAGCCTTGCGATAGATCCGATTTAGGAACGTTACCTGGAGGAAGGACAAAAAGGGTGGACAGATGCAAATATAGGTGTGGAGCAAGATCTATTGCAAATGATGTCATCTCCCAGAGATGAAAGAGGTGACCTGCTTTCAAGGCTTTGCCTGTACAGTGACCTCCTATGTCCTGTAATGGCATCTGGAACAGCTCAGAAAATACAGCATAAACACAGTAAGTGCTACTGCCGAGCATTTATAATACCTGTGCTCTGCCTGACTAATCTGCCGTGGCTTTTGAGTGATGAAGACACAGAGAATAAAGTGCTTTCTAGAATTGTTTGAACCCTTAGGGAAGATGAGTAGCAATCTACTAAAATATGTTGTTGACATTCTCTTAAAATATATGCATGTTATGTCTTGACAAAAGCAACAGTTCGAATGCAGAGAGGGAGAGAGAGAAGCAACGCTTTAGATGTTTGTCCAAGCTCCACCAACCCCCTTCCCCCAAAACTCACCCTCACTGGTACCCAGTTAGTACCAAATGGCTAGAGTACCGTCAGCCTGGTGATAGAAGAAGGTTCTTTATTTGTCACATGCATAGCCATATAAGTACAACACACAGTGAAATTCTTTCTCTGCATTGCTACTCATTAGAACGTCACTGGATCAGAGCCAGTAGCTGCTGATGCATGCTTACCATCTCACTATCCTACAGAATCTGACTAAACAATAAAAATGATCTTATTATAGTTATCAAATTTATTCATTTTCTGTGAGCTAAAGTTAGCCATGACGCAAAGCAAATTGTTACTGAGCAATAAGTGCTTAACAGAATAATGTGGTCATTGTTAAAAAACATGGCTTTTCACAAAAACGAACGCGGGTAGATCGATTCTCAGCAAATCAGACTGAGTAGTTGCACCTAACTGTTGTATAAATTAAATTAACATCCAGGTTGCTTAAGAAATAACTATAAATATGTACAGTATATCATTTAAGAACTTCTTGTTGTTCCTCAAAAGCTTGTAGTATGTCACTCTTTGCTGTTATTACTGAATAAAATCTCAATCAATTGCTTTCAATCTTTAGAACAGTAATGCAGGGTTATATATTACAGAGCAATGCAATTTTGAAAAGCCTTGTTGCTTTAGATTGATAGACAACTAGTGCACACATCAACCAACCACAGTCTGCTGTCCAGTTAACCAACCTACTGTAACCTCTTCCAAAAACTGCATTGTTTGTGAGTCGGTATGAGGTGCTGAATGCTTGTGACAGAGTGATGATGGTGGCAGGCGGGGGGCTGGGGGTAAAGAGAGCCTGCAGCTTTTAAACATCTGTCTCTAAGTCTCACTAATCCTCAACCAAGTCACACTGTGGGCAAACTCATCACTTAATCCCCACAGCCGAGAATATCCACCACACCGCAGAACACAGCACTGGATCGAGAACACAGTATATTTTCATTACCCTGAAATACAGAGATCTATTAAAATGCCCCAATTTTTACTTGGGAATACGGTTACTGTTAACTTACCAGTTCTAAGGATAAACAAAAAGATAAGCAAATGACAGAAAGGGAAAGTATTTGGTGCTATAATACAATTGTAAACGTTTATTTAATGAACAATAGATAACAGGCTGTTTTACATAATCTCAATATATAATATAACAACAACAACAACAACAACAACAACAACAACAATAATAATAATAATAATAATAATAATAATAATAATAATAATAATAATAATAATAATAGTAAGACAACCATTCATTTTGGTCTGTTTCATCTATTTTTATCTATTTCCACTTATCTTTGTTCCTTAGAATTAAGTAGAGAGCTTCTGTTGCTGTACCTTTATGTCCCTGTACCACTATTTGTCAATAGCTTCTGTTCTAAGTGGCTGTTCTAATTTGTTATGGGTGTCCTGGTACACCTTTGCATTTCTCACAGTGTTAGAAAACTCACACTGAAATTTATCTTCAGGCCAAATAGATAGTGCTTGTACTTCATCAACTTTATTGTTGTTAGTTTGTATCTCTATTGTTTTTTGCATTTGTTGTTCTGACACCATTTTGACCGTTTAGAAAGCAGTGACACAGTCAGTTTGGCAGAGGCCCACTTTTGGCTCTGCCGACAAGTACAACCATGACAGCACGGGTATGGCTTGGGTTCGGGTTGCTTTATTTGGAAACAACTCAGACTGAGTAGTTCTATAAATTAAAATTAACATCCAGATTGCTTAGGAAACAATTATAAATATGTAAGTACAGTATATGATTTAATAACTTCTTGTTCTCTTCTCAAAAGTATAAAAGAACTACTATATAAAATCTTCTGGTAGGTTATAGTATGTCACTTGTTGCTGTCATTACTGAATAAAATTCATAGAATGGTCCGGTTCATGTGCCAGGTTCAGGTGGTCTACAAGATGGCAGCACACATAGATACTGTGGCAGTGGGCTCTTTTTACTACTATAATTATTCATACTATTCGTTTGTTATTTAACTCTGTATTATTTATTATCTTATCAGTAAAAAGCACAAATAATTAGTTCATTATTACATATTCTATATATTCCATGTTTGGACAGGGATGTGATGGGATGTTTTAAATCTTTAATAGTGTTTACATACTGCATTAAACTCTTTCATTTCAAAAGGAGAGGAAAATTCTTGTATCCATATGGGAGCCTATTTTAGATGTAGCACTGGCTGAGAAGTGTCATAGATGATTAATGAAGGCTTTCTGCAGTCTCTCATTCTCTCTCGATTAATTCACACCTATTGGCATTCGCCTTTTTAAAATGGAAACTTGCAGCATGTGAGATTACCTATATGCTTATTCTAAGAAATGACTGGTGTCCAGGATCCAGGAGAGAAACTTACAAAAGCAGACAGCTTATAAAACCTTTGGATATCTCTCTCTCTCTCTCTCTCTCTCTCTCTCTCTCTCTCTCTCTCTCTCTCTCTCTCTCTCTCTCTCTCTCTCTCTGTCTCTCCCCTCTGTCACACAAATATGCAGTTGAAAACAAGCTCACAAACATCTTTGCACGTGAGCCAGTTAGATATGGCCAAATTGCATGATAAAATAATAGACTATAATATACTCCTGAATAAATTCGTTGTGTGTTTTTTTCACCCTCAATTGCAGGCCCTGTTGATGTCGAGGCAGTCATAAAGTGAAGGCAGCCAAGTGCTGATAAGTCCTGAGAACACCTCTGTTTCTGAGGTTCGCCTGTATTTTATCCGTACACCGAACTGGACTAGAGGAGAGGAGGCCCTGCAGGCACATAGTGACTTTTTATGTGTTTGGACAGTGCCCTGTCCTCTGAGGAAATCACTGCACTCTGCCGTCACATTGAGGAGAAAGGGAAAGAGAGGAAGTGAGTGGTGCAGCACAGAGGCTGTTTACGGTTGCGGGCATTGCTAGGGCGCCGGCGAAAAACTTTGTGTGTCGTCCTAGGTAACATACAGTAGGAGTAGTGGTAGAAGAAACATCGTTAGTTTAATAATGGTGAATCTACTCGGGAGATGTGCATTAAATAAAAGGGTTCGATGTCCTTTAAAGGTACAGAGTTCCTCGAGATTACTTATCAAAGTGCTTTCTTAGGAACTGAGACTGTCAGGTAATTGCATCTTCCATAAAACCTCTGAAAGTCCCCAGGTATCAAGGCTCCTAAACTATGAAGAATAGTAATGAGCTTGCATTGGCTTGACTGTTCATGGCATGCACAGTGTTGTGAGCCAGAGCACATCCACAAATATTTGTGGGAAGAACCTAGGCTAGAACAAGGCCTGCTGAGCCAAACAAAGATTCTTAGGATTTTCCGCCGAGTGTTGAGCTCTGAGAGACAGGACTCAACCCCATCAGTCCACATCACGTCTCCCCTGACACAATTTGCATGACTGCGGGAACAAGGGGGGGCAGCTTGAAAGGAAGAGGGCTCAAACAGCATCTATATGCACGAAACCTAAAATCAGCATGATTTAGATTTAGGATCTTTTCTGGAGTGAGAACACTAGAGGAAAACACGATTCATGTTTCTCTTTTTGCTGTGAACAGATTTGGAATGCTCATTATTCATTCACCCATGAGCTGAACTTGACATCCAGCATGTCGTCGGATGGAACCGGCAGTTAATTTACATACAAAAACACAATCATGACAGGTTTTAAGTGTCACAAAACCTATCATTCTTCTTCTCACAGCAAAGCACGCATACCACAAGCTTATATCTCAGGAGGAAGGAAGCCGAAATAGAGGTGAAATTCAAAGCAGTGGACTGAGTGGAAGTCAGCGGGCAAACTGTTTGTATAATAATCTGCTAGAGGTGCAGGCAGTTTCTTCAGAGCTTCATGACGAGTTGTCCCTGGAGCTGTGAAGTGAGCTGCACTGAGACGTATGACGCAACATGTATTCAACCTATATCACACAACAACCATGTCATAAACCATATGCAGCTTAGTATTCATTCCATGCAAAGGTACCATATAGGGTCACACGTACAAATTCAATGTTTTAATGTTTTCAGCCAACTTAAAGGAATACTCTCACATTCTTGAACCTAATCACTTTCTGTAATAATGATTGATTATAACAGACAGTAACAGAAGGTCCTGAGTGGGAACATTCTCATAAATGTTTCAAACCCTTGAGTAAGGCAGTGATGGAAATTAGGAACAATCCAAAGTATAAAGATTTACTGTTTACTGTTTACCTGTTTACTGATTGGTTGTTTAGCATGTTTTGCAAGCTAAGCCAAATGTAATATGTAATATTCACCTGAGCATAACGTTGTATTCAGAGTAATGCTTGTGAACATGAGAGGGCTCAGCTCATGCGGAAAAATAATCCTGAAAGTTTAATGAGTGCTGGGGAATTCATGACATAAACTGCCACGACTGAAATTCCCAACATCCTTTCAGAAAAAAAGCACCTATCCATAATTCATCATCGTAAATTCTAAGGTTCGAAAGAGGGGGAAAGAACCTTCTCAGCTATGTTGTGAGATGAAAATAAGTGCGGGACTGCAGTTCTCTGAACAGAAAGGACCTGCTGAAGTATCCTAAGGGTTACCATGAGTTCTCCTGAGCTGCAAGCTGTCATCCATTAAACATACACAGTGACTGTTTGGGCCAAAACAGCCTGTTTTTCTATGAGGGTGAGTCTGAGGGAAGACTGGGTTAAATGCTAACAGCCTGAAAGCAGTTGCAGGCAAGCACTGCTCCCGTGAATGATAAATAGACATCATTGCTTTGCGATTATTACGTGTTAAATCCTAAAACTCCTACGCAGAGAACACTTAGCTGATTCTCCACATTTCTCAGATGCGGCTCTCCAAGGCCACCCTCAGTTTGGCTGTGCTCAGCACTTTACTGTATCAATGAACGCATGAGTGCCATTTATTCTCATCTTTTTTTAAGAAGAACTTTTGGAACGGGGTCCTTACTCAGATATAAATAAGTAGCAACCTCATCAATTATAAACAGAGGAAGGTGTTCAAGGGAGACGTTTTTCCAACGTGAAATCCTGTTATAGGTTCAAATGTCTTCAGCAGCTTTGTACTTGGCAAAACGCTGCCCTACTTTTAGTGTGTGTGGTTTCTGTGAGTCATCTTCAGAAAGGTACAACAAAGAGCAGGATGTTGTCATGAGACCAGGATGGGATGCTGAGCTGACAAGGAATTTGGCCCTTCAGGGAAAAGAGAGAGAGAGAGAGAGAGAGAGAGAGAGAGAGAGAGAGAGAGAGAGAGAGAGAGAGAGAGAGAGAGAG
>JBBPCW010000147.1:15979695-15996432 GCA_037974425.1 Phenacogrammus interruptus
ACAATTATTTGGTCATACATGGTTTGTAATTATACACCTGGCCAGTAGGTGGTGTCGTGTGCACATGAAGCTTCGAGTAATGAACCATTTCTCGAACCATTTGGCTCAAGTGGTGCGATGCCTCATGAGACTTCATCTCACCATCATTAATTATAACTAACTAAATCAATCAATTCAACAACAGGTCAAAATAATCAGACCGTGACGGAGGTTTCCCTCAGGAGACCCTCCCGTTCTTGATTGGTCCTGATATGCGTAGGTCCCGCCCACTGGGGGATTTACCTGCCTCTTGTTTTTAAACTTATTACAGAAGGACACGCCACCTGTTTGCTTGTTGTACTTTGTGATCAACGTCTTTCTGTACAAACCAACAATTCTTAGCGGCTGTCAGTGTTGTTCTCTCTCACTCTGTCATCACACACGGAGAGGGACCGGCGCTCTCCCTGCCCATTTCGTTTAAAAGCCCAAGTAGCTTCATGACCTTTGAAACCTCGCGATGCCTCTGCTGGTAACTATGGGAACGGCATTTTATACTGTCCTTTTATTAACTATTTTATTCTTATTAATGTATTACTTTTTATGTAGTATAGAGCTGCTACTATAAAAAAATACAGCAACGTCAATGGCAAGAGCAAGAACAGCAATGACGATAAACAATACAAATAAAAATAATAATAATGATGATGATAATAACAACAACAACAACAACAACAATAATAATAATAATAATAATAATTATTATAATAATAATAATAATAATAATAATAATAATAATAATAATAATAATAATAATAATTTAAGAGCTTTGAAATCACACGACTAAAATGTGTCAATTTGTTTGGAATTTTACAAAATATTCACTACTCTTCACTACTACAAAAATTACTTGTGCTAATATATATGTGTGCGGCCACTTGACATTTTATAACCATGAACTATTGTGCGCCATGGTCTGTTAGGAGATAATATTTTATAATACATTATAATGCATAGATGTTTAAAATCCACATTTTTTTCGAAAATGATCCCGCGTTCAAACACGATGGAAACGCCAGGGGGAGCGAGATAACTAAAAACAGCAAGCTCCATTAGGAGATGAAGGGGGCGTGTGAGATATACGTGTGTGAGAGAGAGAGGGAGAGAGAGAGAGAGAGAGAGAGAGAGAGAGAGAGAGAGAGCGTGTGTGTTAGGGCGCGTGCGCTGCAGTCCCGCACCGTGCTCCCGGAGCGATGGTGCTTTAGCTGTCCTGTGTAGAGAGTCAGGCCGGTCCTACAGCAGCTCCATGGCGCGAGAGAGAGGAAGCATAAGCAGACGGGCGGGGCGAGGGTCTCTTCCATAGGGACACGGGTCTTTTCCCCACGCCGAGCAGGAGCAGAAGGGGAGGAGAGGAGGTGGACCCCCTGGCACAGTGCACGCGCCGCGCTGCAGTTTCAGTATGGACCGCGCCGCGAGGGTCGGTACGAGCGTCTCGTGATTCCAGCCGGTTTTCTGAAGAGGGGGATCTCAGAAAAGTGCCGGGCAGGGCGCTCCTGGTTTCCAGTCACAGCTCTGCAGGAGCCGCTTAGGCTCCAGGCGCGCCGGCGGGTCCGTTAGAGAGAGATGGAGAAGGCAAACCCGGCTCAGACACAGCCTGCCATGTCCAAGAAGGCTGAAAGTGGTGCGGAAGATTTGTCTAAACTTACAGACGAGGAGCTCCTCAAGTGGAGCAAGGAGGAGCTGGTGCGGAGGCTGCGCAAAACTGAAGCGGAGAAGATGAGCGTCATCGTGGATCACAGCAACCTGATCCGAGAAGTTAACCGCAGGCTCCAGCAGCACCTGAACGAGATCCGGGGACTGAAGGTAACACTGGAGCTCAGGTGGATGGCTGCATAGTGCAGCACACCAATGCACTGCTAGTGCATGGGGTTTAGGTGTGAAGGAAACGGTATAGTAAGTGTATGTAATCCCCTGATGCCTGACACTTCATATAATACAACCTTATAAAATATATTTGTCAGACGAAACTGTATGTTAAATCTTTGGATAGACACAGGGATGCGTATTGGTTCTTGGAGGATGGGGTGATTCTGGGGAGATGGGTGAAGAATTTAAGGAAATTTGACTTATTGTACTGTGCCAGATAAAGATGAGTCAAAGCCTGTATCCTGGCTCATTTAGTATTCTGAAGGTGTTTAAAGGCCGTTTTCTGGTGTAGATGTTTGGAAGGGCAGCAGTGACTCAGTAGGTTGAGGCTTCATGCCAGAGATCAGAACGTGGTGGAGCTGGAGTGTTCTTGGATGCTGACCTAACACTGGAGGTTAAGTGTCCTTTCCCTGCCCTTATGCCCTGGAGCAAGGTGCTTATTCCCCAAACTGCCGGAGGAGTATTGTGTTACAGCATTCCTGTATCCTTTATGCATAACACTTGCAGTGGCCTTGGAAATAAGAAGGGAGCCTTACTTAGAATAAAGTAAGGTGAACATGAAAAGGGCCTATTTTAGAAAAAAAAAAAAAGGTAGATAGATGAACATCTACTTAAAGTTTGAGAAAATAATGATACAGTGTAGAATAGTGATATTTTCTTACATAGAAATTATCTTACATTGATATAGTAGTATCAAGCATCAATGTCTGTTTCAATATTATATAATGTTTTAATTAATTTAATTTATTTTTATTTAAGCACACACACTGCTCAGCTACAACGTTAAAACTCATCACAGGTAAAGTGAATGACATTGATGGTCTCATTGCAGTGACAGCTTTCAAGGTGTTGGACATATTAGGCATTAAGTGAAGAGTCAGTTTTTGAGAATGGTATGTTGGACGCAGGAAAAATAGGCAGGTGTAAAGATCTGAGCAATTTTGACAAAGGTATAATTGGGATGGCTAGATGATTTTGACAATGGCTAAACTGTGATGGCTAGAGTCAGAGGGCTATCAAAATGGCAGGTCTTGTGGGGTGTTTCCGATATGCAATGGTTAGTAACTACCAAAAGTGGTCCAAGAAAGGACAGTTACGTAACCAGCGACAGGGTGATGGATGCCCCAGGCTCACTGATGCATGTGAGAAGCGAAAGCTAACCTATCTAACCTATCTAGTGCGATTCCACAGAGCAGCTGCTGTAACACACAAAAAAATCTTTCTGGCCCTGACAGGAAGGTGTTAAAACACACAGTGCACAGCAGCTTGCTATGTATGTGAATGCATAGTTGCAGACTGGACAGAGTGCCCATGCTGATCCTTGTCCACTACAGAAATGGCCAACGATGGGTACATGAGCATCACAGCTGGGCCATCGAACAGTGGAAGAAGCTGGTCTGGTCTGATTTAACCCATTTTCTTGCTCCTCATGTGGACAGAAAGGTGCATGTGTGTCACATTTCTGGGGAAGAGATGGCACTGTGGGAAGAAGGCAAGCTGATGGAAGCAGTATGGTGCTCTGGGAAATGTTCTGCTGGGAAATTCATGTTAATGTTACTTTGACACCAGCCATGTTGGCTTCTGAATTCCCCAGACCTCAATCCTCTATAGCATCATTAAGAATTGCCCATTGAGGTCCAAACTTACAAGTTGCTAAACTTGCTAAAACCAGGGAACACCACAGATCGGTGGCCTTAGTGTTATGAGAATGAACGTCTCCTCTGAAGTTCATAAGATAGCCTAAGATCTTGTTCACCTCATGTGTCACAATGGAAATGGAGAAGAACTCAAAGTCGGCAGGATGGCTGCAGAGCCTCTCCTACGTAATTCATGAAAGAATCGCCATAATTTCACCACGATCATTTCTTGGCCCAAATATCACGATAGTATCGCTTTGTCTCCACCCTGGCAGTTTTCACCTCTAAAACTGTACTGTTCACTCCCCAGTCCATACAGTCCAAATATGGAAATAAGGCATCCCATTTTCCCAACTAGTGCATTCACATATTTCTGCCTATTCGTCCTACAGCATTTAAGACCAGCTTATTTCACTAAAGCTATAAAGAGTGTTTCTGCTCAGACTGCTTCTTGAATGATATACAAAGCCGCCAATCAAAACAAATATAATTTACATATGTAAGTATTAAAGGCAAAGTAACATATCAGCAGGCTGTAGGGCATGACATTGAAAAATCCTGTAAAAACCAATCACAGCATTTTTTGCACAGATAATCCAAAGATAATTTAAATAATTAAATATATGGGCCATTTAAGTCAGTGGTCCCCAACCTTTATTTCGTCACGGACCGGTTTAATATCAGAAACTATTTTCACGGCCTGGCATTTAAGGAGTGGCAGATAAATATATGTATACGTATTTATACAAATAAATGATACGCATAAAAATGGGGATATTTTAAATATATAATAATGGGGTATCTTTAAAATATAATAATAAGCGTAAATCCAGTGTGTATTCGCAGCTTTAACAATATTTTCATAACAACAAGCCAACAACATAACACTGGTAACATCCACCGGGCCGGGGCTTAGGGACCACTGCTTTAAATTACCTCACACATATCTACATGAGTATGTTATATGTACTTTGTGTGTACATGCTATAAATCCTTCTTAGCTCCATTAGGACATAAAATATGATGTGATTTTTTTAGAATTCTGTGCAATATTCTTCAATGTATTTATACACATCTCTTAATGTAAGGACAGCTGGTAGCCAAGTGATCAGGAAGTTGTGGGTTTGATTCCCAAGACTGAGGTTCCCTTGAGCAAGGTACCATCCCCACATATTTCTCAGGCCAGGTCCTGAATTGTGGGAAACCATATTTTGGTATATACATAGTAACTGCTTAGTCCTGCCCTTTACATTGAAATGATAAGCAAAGGTTATAGGTAGAACGCAAGGCAGCCTATCAGCACAGAAGCCATTTGAAGCTGGAAAATGGGCATAATATATAATAACTGTTATAATTGTTTTTAATACATAATCACAAAGACACATGTGAGTGAACCTCAGGGGAGATAAGAGAAAAATCAATGATAAAAGCCTGTTTGAAAACTGTGAATGTGTATGTATAAAATCAACATGTTTGTGAAGCTGGGGCTAGCCCAGAGGCGGCCACTGAGGTGTTTTGTAAATTCATTAGTGTTTTATGAACACTGAGGAATGTGTTTGGAGAACAGCCCAGTGTTAATGCCTTTGTTGTGTATGCGGTATATGAATCACGTTTCCTCTTGCTACTGTATTGTTGAGAACTTCCTTATGGCTTTAGTACTGCATACAAGCTGCCCTTCCTTTGACATTGCTGTTCAGTTGCTCTTTTTCTTGCCATTTTTCTTGCAGGAGGTGAATCAGAAGCTGCAGGAGGATAACCAGGAGCTGCGGGACCTTTGCTGCTTCCTGGATGATGACCGCCAGAAGGGGAAGAAGGTCTCCAGGGAATGGCAGCGCCTTGGCCGCTACAGTGCTGGGATCATGCGCAAGGAGGTGACACTTTATCTGCAGAAGCTGAAGGAGCTGGAGCAGAAGCAGGAGGAAGTGCTAAAAGAGAATCTGGAGCTGAGAGAGCTGTGTCTCATGCTGGATGAGGAGAAGGGGTCTGGCGGTACGGGAGGGCCAACAGGCACTGGAGCACCAGCGGGCTGCAGGAACTCGATCGATAGCCAGAGCAGTCTATCCCATGCCAGTGTGCCTGGGCCAGGACTACTGAGGGATGTGGGGGATGGAAGCAGCACATCCAGTACAGGAAGCACAGATAGTCCTGATCACCTCACGCACAAGCAGCAGATGCTGGCCGGTCCAGCGGGAGGCAGTCCAGAGCTCCTACACAAACCTCGGTCAGGGGAACAGGGGCCAGGCCCAGAGCACTCTGGTCGCAGACGAAGCACCAGTCCTGAATATGCTGCCCACACCTTTCCACAAGTGTGCCGGCCTCGCTGTGGTTCCTTCTCCAGCCCTGACTATAAGGGTCTGCGAGGTCTCAGCCCAGAAAAGCTCAGCAAAGGCCTGTCTAGAGGCAGCCCGGAGCAGTTTTCCAAGCACTTGCTGGTGTCCTCTCAGCCTCCTGGTAGCCCTGACCTCTTCCAAAAGCACCGGGTGAGCATTGGGAGTGTATGTGGGAGTCCCGAGCCAAAACAAATACTGTCAGGGACGCCTGACCACCTGCAGAAAGGTCGTGTGATTTCCGGAAGTCCTGAGATGCTGAGGCATGGGTACAGTGCAAGCCCAGAGCATGTCAAATTTGGAAGCCCAGGCCGGGACGTGGCCCAGAGGAGGTCAGGGGGAGACGAGATGTCCCCGCATCACCGGAGCATCTACAGCGGTATGAATGGTGGGTCCGACTGGAGCCTGCTGTAGCACCCTACACTGAGTGCCATTTCAGTACACCACATGCAAAGGGATGGTCATCAGTCATCATGGAGGGCATCAGTTTCAAAACAATACAAAAAAAACCATCCTATAGCCAGGCACTAAACCATCCCATTCAATAAGCCATGATCTACATTTAGTTAAGTTTTCCTTTGCACACCTCAGACCTTGAGGAGGTAGAACAGGGGCGTTAGTGTCTGGCAGAACGCCTGATCTCTGGTAAAGGTCGGTGGTGTCCAGTCTTGGTTCTCAAGGGCCGTGATTTCAGCAGGCTTTAGCTGCTATCTGTCAGTCAGCTGTGCTTTTATGCTTCGGAAACCATTTACGTACTGGAGCCCAACTGAGGGAACTGTAACCAATCACGCAGCATAAAGTTCAGAGGCCCAACAAAAAGCCAGAGGACAGTGCCACCCAGCAGGACCAGGAGTGGACACCACTGTTTTTGCCATGCGCTTTCAGGTGAGTGGAGTGGCAAACTGAAGACTGCAGCAGCAATAGCACTGCAGCAGTTGCAGTAGAGAGAAACAGGGTCATTACTCTGTTCTCTTCTCCTGCTCTCTTCTTGCTTTATTTTCATATGACACCCTCCTCTTACGTTTGTACCTTAGAGACTCTGAATTCCCCTAATGGGAATGACTGTAGTTCATAATGAATTTCACAAACCAAATGTGATGTGTGGAAAGCCAAGAACTTATACACACATACAGTCTTACATGCCCTCTGGCACCCCCACACACATAGACTGACAAACACTGCATTCTGCTTCTAACGACGCATTCCTGTCATAATAAAGTTTGCTTATTTAGTTGGGCAACCTGCATTCAATTATACACTCTGTTGACCTGGCTGAAGAAAAGCCTGTGACTGGTTCATCAAAATTAGTTGTTCCAGACCACTTAAGTCAAGTCTTAATTTAATTATCAATTTAGGCTTCTGGACACACTTACTAGGGTTGTCATTATTAATTGTATTAGTAAGCCGAGCAATCTACCAATTATTTTGATGATTCATGATTTTCCCCTACAAATAATAAATAAATAAAATTTAACAACACACTAAAAAATTGCTTAGAGCAATTAAAATATTCCAAACTACTTTATGGAACAAATAACACAAATGTAGCCATTGAAAATACAAAGGCTTGTTCCACTAACATATATTGTAAATTAAGAAAAGAAATTTAAAGAGAAAAGGGTTGGAGATATATTGTATGGGCGAAAGTATTGGGATGCCTGGTCTTTGCACCATAGACTTTAATATGGACTTGGTGCCCTCTTTGCAGCTATAACAGCTTCCACTCTTCTTGGAAGGGTTTCCACAATATTTGGAGTGTTTCTGTGGGCATTAGACAAGAAAGTCTGGCTCGCAGTCTGCAGTCCAGTTCATCCCAAAGTTGTTGGATGGGGTTGAGCTCAGGGCTCTGTGTAGTCCAGATAGGTTCTTCCACACTGAACTCAACCATGTCTTTATGGAGCTTACTTTGTGCACTAGGGCACAGTCATGCTGGAATAGAAAAGGGCCTTGCTCAAGCTGTGTCCACAAAGTTGGAAGCATGGCAAACTGTCCAGAATGTCTAGGTATGCTTTATTTTACACACCTGTGGCAATAAGCTTGACTGAAACACGTGAAATTCAGTAAATAAGAACTCTGTCCCAATACTTTTGTCAATATAGTGTGTCTTTACTGCTGCTGTAATGGCTATATGACGAAACAATAGACACAATGGCAATATGAATATAACTGAGTGATTTGGTGAATTCTGACAGAAAATTAAAAGCAGATTCTGGATTTTTAATACCCCAAACAGAAGTAAGCTCTTAAATCTCAAAAATATAAAAGGCTTAAATATAAGACCTTTACTCTTTTGTTTATCCTTGTGCTTTTATAGTCATTCGGTTAATTTACTAATTGGAAAGTTAAGGTTATACTTAGTAACTAAGTAACTTTGGCAGGCAGACATAAATCTGGTTTGACTGGCTCAGTATTTCAGTGTTTTCTGTTAAATTGGTACAGATATACAGCTGTTCATATTTTATAGTCAATTAGTAAATATGTTAATTAGCTAGCCTGCCATGTCTGTCTCCATGTCTGAGCTCTACAGCTGCTGTATGAGTGATTCAGGATCAGCTCAACTTCTTCACCTGAACGTTATTCAACAGGCAGAACTAGAGCCAGACAAATGAATGTGTACATAGTCATTTCTCTTTGCCTAAATGCTGTTAGTCATTTTAATATATTTCACTATCACATTGTAGTTCACTGACATATCTTCTTCAGGGTTCGTTGATAAGGGGTGAGCTATGAAAGAGTAATGGAGGGGGGATGGTGGCTCTTTGCTTTGTGCCTCTAGCAAACATTACAGAGTTATGGTACGATTTATAACCTAATATTGTAATGTAATTGTAATGTAATTGTCTTCGGCATCGTCTCTATTTACTGTTCTTAGAACCTGTTCATTTTGTTGACCTGTGTTTTCAACATTATATTTACATTCCCTATAGGTATTGGAGCTTCCCTGAGTCCTTGGCTTGGTTTTGTGGTTATAATAATGAGACGGTGTTCACTTTCGAAATCCATTTAGCTGCCTTTTTACCTGGCTATGTAATAAATTGTTTTGTTTAAAATAGTCTAAAACTGGAATCCAAGAATGGAAACAAGAATCCTCAAAAGTGTTGAGGTATTCTTATGGAGTATAAAGAGATAAATGCAAACATTAGAGGCTTCTAATCCTCTAATGGTTCGAGTTACAGGGGCTACTGGGGGTACCCCAAAGAGAAGGCAGTACCCCCCAATTATGGAAGGGCAGTTCACACTCTGCTTCTAACTATAACAGTATTTACAGTGAATTGTTCAGTAAACTCTGAATAAAATAGAATATTAATCACTCGTTGCCTGCAGGCTGTCTAGAGTTTTACTTCATTCTAGTGGAATTCAGCAAAAATATTTAATAGCCTTGGCATCTAAGGTGTGGTCCTATATGTAGTTGGCAGTAGATTAACTGTAAATGTGTGTGTGTGTGTGTGATGGGGCAAATGAGGCTATGTTCACATCACTGACAAAACTGCATTAAGGAACAATAGTCACTGCTGTTCCGGACACTCTATTTTGACTTGCCTTTTTTGGCTTAGTAATGGGATAATGAGTGTGTGCAGAACAAAGAAGAAAAAATATCAGCCACTCCTGTTGGTGTGTGGCAGGCATTCTCTCCAGCAGCAGGCTGCTAATGATTTCTTGAAGGGGTAAAGTGCTGACTTGTAGTGCTAGCCAAGGCCATGGGACACTTCCTGAAGCAATGCTGTTTACCTTACGCTGCGTTTAGGAGGCAGATAACTGCAACTAATTAACACCTGAGTTGGAAGACATATCCAGATGCTCTGCAGCGACTGATGGCTCTGACTAAAGAGGCAGTTCTTGTGTTGATTGGAGATGGTTTTGACAGTCAACGTATAGAATCTTAACATATATGCTGGGAACGTTTGACTTGGACGTTGCAGGAGAGGTGGCATCACACAATGGAGCTGACAGGAGGCTGTGTGTTGAGTGGGGGTTTTTCCATTCAGACAGTGCAGAGTTCATTCAGAGTGGAAGGCTTTGCTGCGGAGGGTCTTCACTGAAATAAATGCTTCTGATTGGTGTTTGTTCTCATTTCTGACAGCACCAGCGAAACGAGAGTAAACACTGAAGTCAAGTTGAGTCAAGTAGTCAAGTAGGTTTATTGTCATTTCAGCCCTAAAAACAGTACACAGTAAAATGAAACAACGGTCCTTAAGGACCAGGGTGCTAAACAAGGACAAAAACAGAACACCGCAAGAATACATAAGAAGAGCTGGTCAGGTCTCCCTCAGGGTCCATAATCACAAAATTATTTCTGAGTTGGCTACACCTCTGACAATAGTAATATACCCCAGCTATTTCTTGGGCCATTTTTGGCCTAACAGAGTTTCACCAAACTAGAGCGACCCTACCCCCCTCCCTTCTGCCCTTTCACATGCATTTGCTAAAATCCTGTGCCAACAATCCAAGCAGGGAATTACAGTGTGTCCATGTTACCCATGGCCAGCCAGGCTGGATTATCCCATAAGAGGGTTTGGACAGACAGATTTCTTTTTATTTTTCTCCTCCATCTCTGGGGCATGGCTGCTTTTAGATGACCTCTTGGTTTGCAGCTTCAAGCTCACTTTTGCTGTAATTAATAAATCACATTCAGACATTTTCACATTATATACAAAGAGTGATAATTTAGGGACAGTAAAAAAAATGTATTAAACAAAATATATTCAGACATTTAGAAGACTATTGCCAGAATTAGGATTGCTCTTTTGCCCAGCACTAGTTTATATATGGCTGGAGAGTGGGGGCAAACAAAAAGCTGCCAAATGTGGCTTACGTATTATTTATTGAGGATTTCATGCCGATTATGGATGTATGCTTAATCTTAATAAGTATACTGTGGTGATGAGCCTTTTTGGATATTTTGGTCATATTTTGGGGGATTTATGTGGACTATATGGTTAAAATAATGCTGTACACAGGGTTAGGTTCGGTTCTGAAATAGACACTGGCCTGTCCATTTGCAGATTTTGAATTCAGAGACTGTTCGGTTACGCAGTTTAGAATGTTCCCCTCCTGCAAAGAAATGTAATATAACAGCTCCCCATCTTTCTGCCAGCCTATCGGTGTTCCATTACCGTAACCTCCTTCTTAGCCACAGTGATCTCCAGCAGAGCCAGGTTTGCTATCTGCACACTCAATCCCATCCACTCTGCTCCCGGAGCCCCAGGGAGAGCCGGCAGCCCAGCCGGATATCAGCCTCTCTCACAGAGGACACAGCCTGTGACCTTGACCAGCCTCACCCTAAATATAGCTCTACAACCCGGGGCTGTCCTATGAGTCTGTTTCATAGGGGTCTGTGTGTGTCCGTGTGTTTGTGTGTGTGTGTGTGTGTGTGTGTGTGTTCCCCAGGGCCTTCTGCTGAGGAAGCTCAAAGAGTCTGTCAATCAGATGGCCTGTCAATGCCTCATGTAAATAATGAATAATGCCATAGATGGGCTGCATTTGCATTGGTAATGTGACAGAGAACAAGCCCTGCTCACGGTTCATGCTTCGTGGTTCGTGGGCATTTGGCGTAGTTCAAGGCTGATGTGACAGTATACTGTTTAGGTGATTTGCAGTAATTTCATTTAGTGGCTAAGCCACTCACTGAATTGAAGAGGGATGGGCTATTTTCTGTGCGCCTGCTTTAACATTTAAGCAGAATTTAATTTAATTTCTCCCTTTCATTTCTCATGAGGTCCAGTGGCTGGTGAAGAATGAGCGTCAGTCCGCCTTTTTTTTTTTGCTCATTTTGACTGATGCTGAAAATCCACTTCTGAGAAGAAGGCCATGTCGGGTGCTGAGAGGTTGTGTAACTGTTACGGAGGGTTTCTTAGAAGCGTCGCTCTCCAGTACTAAATTAAATCTACTCAGCTCTTTGTGGCCCAGCCCATTGACCGCGCGGGAATGTATCGGCATAATTAGCGCTTGTTTGCTTCTTTAGCAGTTTAATGGAAATTCAAACGTAGCTAAGCTGTCGTCCAAACAGACAGCCGTGTATTCCCCCAGTGATCCCTTGTTGTCGCTAATGCCGTAAGCTATTAATATTCATGTTGACTGTAATGTGGAAGACTGTCTGCATCAGTGCTTGTGTGCAGCGTAGAAAAGAAAGAACAGATGAATGCGTTGTGCTACAGTCTACATTGATCCTGAATTAGCTCAGGAATAAGCAATTGATTCAGGCCTTTTTCTCCTGATCACAAGACCAAGTAATAGGAACACTCCTGTAGGTTGGTGAGGGATATGATTCAGGTGCTTTTAGACCGCCACAATGTCCTTCACGCTTGCTGCCGACGCAACTTTAGATTTTGCTTTTTTCCAGTTCCCTTGTGCATGCACTCACCCTCACAAGTGCATTGTTCTATTTTCATGTAATATATACGAGAAAAAAAGATGCATTCTGTAATGACTTCCCCAATAAGCAGCAAAAGAGATCAGCCTTGACATAATGTTCATTTCTCCTTAAATAAATTCAAGCCATTGGTATTGACACAGCGTATGTCATCTAGTCGCCATTACTTTCTAAAGTGTGCTGTTATCAGTGTCAGCTCCTGAAAGGCCCATGGATACATTCGTAGCAGTGAGAGTCACTGTCTTGTTTAACAGCATATATTGTCAACTCTTACTCTCCACTTGTCTAGCTGATCTTTTAATGGTCTAATTAAACACAGTGAAAATGATCCACATTATGCCTTTCAATTATTGGCCCTAGGATACATCTCTCACGTTCCCTGGAAGGCATCCCAGTGTGTCAATGGAAGGCTTGTGTTCCACAAATAGGTGGGACCAGGGCTATAAAAATGTATATATTGATGCATGGTGATGGATCAATCTGAAAGTGGCTATTTAACTACATTGATTTTTCAGTGTTGGAATAATTCAGAATTGTAATGAAAAGGACGTTGTAATAAAACTCACATAAGATTCTATTTGAAAATGTTAAAAACAATCCAAAAGACTGGTGCTACTTTTATTGTATGTATTTCTGAGATAACAATTCATCTTGTTACATTTCTGGATTTAGTCAGTTCTGGATTATAGTAAGATAATCAACTCAGATCAACTCAGATTTCAGAAACTGTCATATCAATGGGTGTCTGTCTTTCTTTGTGTCAAGTCTTAGCCACACTGGACAAGCTTTACAGATTGTTAGCCAAAATCTTAACTAAAAAAGGGACATAGAATGTCACCAATATTCATTCTCCAGTGTAGAACTGAATTTGAAGTTGTTAATTAAACTATGCAGAATGGACAAATTTTCCACCACGTAAAGTCTGTCCCCAACAGTGACGCTATTGCAAAACAAAAAAAACTCAAAATCAGACAGGAGCTGTTTCAAATCTATACTTTGCCATCGATACATTCATCAATACAGACAATAAACTATAAGGAGATAAGGGGAGCATCATGTTGAGTTTTTCCTGGAGACATTAACTCCCCTCTCTCACTGAAAGCAAATCTTACTAAATTTTTTGTGGACAGTTCGTTCACAGTATCATTTGTGGTTTCGTTAATTTAATTGTGTTTTTTAACTTCCCTGTTGAGCCCATCATTCTCTTGTTTTTCCTTTAGTGTTTCCTCAGAGCTGTTTTCATTCTCCCTTTGGCTTAATTCACTTTTTCCTGCTATTTTCTCATCTGGTGAACTTTCTGCTTTTCATTTTTCTTGTCACTTTTCTTCTGGTCATTGGAATTTGAAGTTATAGTGATTGTTTAAAGCTGGAGTTACCGATTGTTTCAAAGAAAAAAAAGGTAAGTGAGCGTTTTTCTTTTCTTTTTCTGATTTGTGATTCACCATTTCTACCCCCGTCAGATGAGTGCTATGCCACAACCATCTACAGATTCTGTTAAGGTTATTATCTGTATTATACACATCTGTGAGCTCCTGAAGGCCAGGGTCAGGGTTAATCACCACTGTCCCCTGCTTGCTCCACTTCTGGTCCTCTTAATTACACTCCAATATATCATCTAACACTATGACCTTGAACATGCATTTAGAGTAAATAACTTTTAAATATGAGTAACACATTCTAAATGTAGGTGTTTTGTCAAATTTCATGTTCTGTAAAGTTTCTCCAACCTCACATATAGTTGTATAGGTTCCTAAACAAATAGAATCAGAGTTGGAATCAAATTTATACCCTTAGGACCAGTTTAGACTCCAGCCTCTTTACTGCTTAACCCATAGAATCCTTATAGAAGGTACTGAGATGGCATGCTGAGAGGGCACTGGCAGGGTCTATAGATGGGCAGGGGAGATGAAGCCTTTAGCTAGAAGCCGTGGCTACCCACTGGCTGCAGGCATAAGAGGGCAGTCATTGATCATCCCCCTGGAGAGAGGCAGTGAGGGGGCGGGCAGCAGTCAGACAGCTGTAGGGCTCTTACCTAATCTGCTGTTACATCCTCTCAGTCTAGCTCGGGCCACAGGAGCTAGATTAAATCATCCACCATATGAGTCTTAAACTGCAAAAACGTCGAGGGTGGCAGAACCAGAGTCTGATTGCTCACAGTGTTCTGAAAAGGGTTCTCAGAAATGATCTCCTGGTTATTATGTAGTACCCTGCTAAATAAGGCATGCTAACATAGAGGAGCAGGTAATAATCCTCAACACTACTGCTTGCTGTAATTTTGAAATTTAATATCACACTTTCTCTGTCCATATTATGTTATGACAGTTTGATATTTAATGAATAAAGTTTTATGCTTCTGTGCTAAAACCCATGTCTTATAGGCCCGACATAGCTTGTTTTGGCTGTTTTGCCTCGTAAAATGACTTTAAAGGGAATCTTGCACAGTGTTCTAAATGTTAAGTGGACAGAGAACACATTTCAAAGAAGGAATAATAATTTTTAGATTTAATAAAAAAAATTAGTATCCAGTTAATGACACATTGGTAGGTTGTCTATCAATACTGTTACAAATAAAAATCAATATTATAGTTTGACAAGACAGCAGCATACCGACGCAGCCAATACACTACCGTAGCATTGCAGTCATCTACCATCAGCGTCTATTCTACATGAACATGTCTTCATTCTGTCTCATTATATCACCCTCATGCATCTCAGTCCTACACTGCTGACCTTTCGCATTGACAGGGGGATTTATGAGGCAGCTGATGTTACACTATACAGTGTAGGAGTGGCTACTGCATCCTGTGTGGAAGAAGGGCAGTCTCTCAGCATCCTGAGTCACTGCTGCAGGAAAATCATCCACTCACCATCCCTCACTTGGAGACAGCTCAAATATAATACACACTGCCCACACTGTCCACTGTAAAACAGAAGCAAGGATTCTACAAATTCAAGAAACAACTTCACTATGTCATTGAAGTGGAAAGATTCTGGTATTAATTCAGCATTTTCACCGAATAAAAGCTTCTCTGTAGAAAAAGTTGTGTTGAAAAGAATGTGTACAGACTGAAAATTATTAATATAGAGTGTAAAATGAATGCACATATAATTTACTGTGTCACTACAATTTAGCAGCATAGCAAAACTGAACTTAAACCTTTGAGTTAACTGCCATTCCTTAGATTCAACTTACATCACAATCACTGACCACAGGAATTCAAAGAAACAACTTAAACAGACGCATGAGTAGACAGACAGATAGCTCATCTCCTGAGGAAATGACCTGGGCAGCTCAGCAGAGAAGGACATCAGGTGTAACATGGATAGCAGCGGCCCTGAGGGTCCTATAGCATTGGAGGATCCATCCAGAAAGGTAAAATAGAGAGTATATAAACACTGGTGCGTGCCATTGTCAATTTAAACCAGTGTTGCATGCAATGACCGGTTCACTGATGATTCATCGCTTATCCGATTAGAATTTCTGGCCTTGCCATGGGCGCCATATGTATTACCATTCTATTTGTGTGCTCAGTAGTGACTCCCAGCACTGTCTGTTTCATGATTTGAATGAATGCCTTACAGATAAATTTCTTTTTATCATGTTCTCCATAACTCAGGTATGATTGGTGAACATAGATCATACTGTAACTGCTGTGATCTTAACTATGTATATGTGTTTGTATTACATGTGCATTCTGTGATAAAATCTCCTTCCGTCTCCATCCATCACCATATTGTCACAGTAATGGACTCCTGTAAGCGTGGCATGTCATGCATTTGTGTGTGTGTGTGTGTGTGTGTGTGTGTGTGTATTTGTGTATGTTTGTGCAGTTTTTGGATTTGACAGAGACAATGTCACTTCCTGTTGGGCTATACTACATGTTTGTTACAATTTCTAATTTATAGCATGAAATGTGATGTTGACAGTAGCAAATAGCTCTCGCAGTACCCGGAGAAGCTGTGAAATCAGACAAATGTATCGAGGGAAAAAAGAAAGTGAGAAGGACAGAGAAAGAGATGAGATGCCTGTTTTTTTCCACAGTGAAAGTGCTGCAGTTTTTGCTCTTGGTTCAGACGGCCAGGCTCACATTTCTGAGCATAGGCAGAAAAGGCAGAAAGACTGCTCATGTATCAGGCTGAAAGCTCTGTGTGCGGCTTTCAGGCTCAGTCTGAATGCAGTGAACAAGCATGCTACTGCTAATGCTACACACAGTGAAAGAGAGACTGCATGTGGGACAGCCATTATTGGACACATCATTCATTAGTTGAACACTTTATTATACTTCATAATAAATTTGACTCTTTTTACGATGAAGTATTATATATACATATGTACACAAAGCATTTAAAATGACAAATGTATTACCATTAATTTGTTACAAAGGGTCCAGTCTTTCCACACTTCCAGTCAATCCACTAGCGTTATTATTATTTTTGGTAATTTATTACCATCTCTCTCTCTCTCTTTCTCTTTCTCTCTCTCTCTATCTCTCTCTCTCTC
>JBBPCW010000147.1:16116001-16131190 GCA_037974425.1 Phenacogrammus interruptus
TGATGAGCTGGCAGTTGGACTGGATCCCCTGAGCCTTTGTGGGTTTGAACTGTGGCCGTTTGGCAGGAGAATTGTGTTTGGGGAGGAGTTTCGCGGGTAAACTGTTCAGTTAGGGTGCAGCCAGCGTTGAGGCTAGATGTGTGGAAGTGCTGACTGGTTGCAGGCTGTTTGAAGCTGACAATAAAGCAGAGAGATTTTGAAGATTTCAAGCGTCTGTCAACTCTCTTTCTCACGCTTGCCACATTGGTGTCAGAAGTGGGATGGCAGCTCTCAAGAAAGAAGTCAACGCGCTGCTGGAGGAAGCTCTCGAGGAGGGGGTCGACGAAACGCTGGAGAAAGCACAGCGAGGGCCGGAACGCCCAGACGGTGCCATCATTGTCCGGAGGCCGGCGGACAGTCACCGCACCCTGGCGAGAAGTAGAGCTGGGAGAAGGGGCGCCGGCGCCATTGGACCCCCGGAAGTCCGTCAAGCTGCCGCGCTTCAACGGGAAGGCGCCGCTGGAGCCATACCTGGTGCAGGTCGAGCTTGCGGCGGAACACAATGGATGGCGGCCACACGAGGCAGCGGTACTCCTCGCCATGACTCTGGAAGGCGAGGCGCTGCAGGTCTTAGTCGACCGCCCACACACGGACCGCCGGGACTTGAGCCAGCTGGTAGCGGCGTTGCGGCAGAGGTTCGGCCGGCCAGAGAGGGAAGAGACGGCGCGAGCTCGGCACAGTGAGCGATGGCGAGAGGCTGGCGAAATGTGGGGCACGCTCATCGGAGATCTACAGAACTGAGTGCGCCAAGCTTACCCACGATTCTCGCAAGAAGAACTGGCATTGCACACTTTCCTGCGCGCGCTTTCACCCGAACGCCTGCAACAGCATGTACGGCTCACAGCACCGTGGTCCCTGAGGGCAGCACTAGCGGCGACAGAGCGCATTGAGGCCATACTCAGTGACAGGCCCAAGTTCAACACGCACCGGAGAGTGACGGCTGGAGATACAGAGGTGGGGGAGGCTCCGGAATGGACTGCGGTGGCCAGCGCGGATGGCGTCATCCCTGAACCAACGCCTCTGCGTTGGCCGAGAGGGTGCTACTGCTGTGGGCAGCCAGGCCACATAGCACGACGCTGTCCGGAGCCAGCGCCAGGGTGTGCTACCGTTGCAAGCAGCCAGGCCACATAGCGCACCACTGTCCAGAGCCAGCGGCAAGTGGAAATCAGCAGCAGCTAGAGGAGAAACTGTGTGGTCCGCGAGTGGGACACAAAGGGTTTCCGGGTGAAGTGCACCGTAGAAGGGGTCCGCTGCCGAGCGCTGGTGGATACCGGCTCCACCATCACGATTGTCAGGCCGGGGTTGTTGCTTCACACTCAGCAGCAGAGTCCGCCCGGCTGGGTGGAAACCAACGTGCAGCTCTCCACGGTGACCGGTGCCCGAGTCAAGATGAAAGTAAAGTGGTAGGGGTGGCAGTCAAGCACAAGGTGTGGCTCGCAGATGTGGTGGAATACTGCATTCTGGGGCTGGACGCACTGGAGAAGCTGGTAGCAACCGTGGATGTCGTGGCGGCCCAGCTGCAAGTTGCTGCGAGGAAACGCCCGTCCCCCGAGACACGTCAAGCAGTCCAAGAGCTGTTGCCAAGGGATAGTGAGGGGCGCGACGAGATTCAGGTGGCTGAGCGGAGAGTTGAGAAAAGGGGATGGCGAATTGAGGTTAGTGTGGCGGCTACCACCCAGACTGTGATCGGGTTAGATTCAGCGAGGCCGCGGCGCGAGCAGGCGAATAATCCGACGACGCGCCGGGGTGAGGCCGCAGCGCAGCAGAAGCGGGCCGATGATGTGCACAGCCGGGGGCAGGATTTCGCACCCCGGGCTCTCGTCTGGGTTTACTGCCCCTCCTGGAAAAAGGGGCAGAGTCCGACATTGGACAGTTGCTGGAGGGGACCTGGAGAGGTCGTAGAGCGGCTGGGGGAAGTGATGTATCGGGTGCGACTGAAAGGCTGCCGCAAAGCGGTCGTTTTGCACACAGACTGGCTCCATATCGACCACAGACTCAATGGAGCCAGACACTGAAGTGACTGAGTCGAGGGGTGGCCGTGGACGGCACTGCCCCTCGGAGGGGGTTGTGTGACGAGCTGGCAGTTGGACTGGTTCCCGTGAGCCTTTGCGGGTTTGAACTGTGGCCATTTGGTGGGAGAATTGTGTTTGGGGAGGAGTTTCGCGGGTAAACTGTTCAGTTAGGGTGCAGCCAGCATTGAGGCTGGATGTGTGGAAGTGCTGGCTGGTTGCAGGCTCTTTGAAGCTGACAATAAAGCTGAGAGATTTTGAAGATTTCAAGCGTCTGTCGACTCTCTTTCTCACGCTCACCACAATATATTAGCCCAAGATTGGGTAATATATCTTTTATTTTATGAGAAATAGTTAATAGAATAAAGTTTCAACAAATATTGTACTCATCTAATGATACCATGACTAATAACTCAACAAATCATAGCTTTCGTATCAAGAAGGAAGGTGATAAAATCACAAACCCAGCAGAATGCGCGCAATAAGCCAGAGAGCAACATTTCAAAAATGTGTGCGGAGGCTTGCCTCTTGAGGAGATACACCATAACTCTAAATGATGTTTAGTTTGGGGATCTAAATTTCAATTTAGCCTCAGGCTTCAGAGACATTATGTCCCTAATGTAAATCCTGGTCAGTGCCTGCTCCCTGGAGCAGACCAGAGCTTTATTAGCATCTCTCTGCCCTCTACATAAAGGCAAAACAGTCACTCATTACAAGTCATTAGATTCACATTATGTGTATTTGGAATAGCCATACATCTTATAACAATAACTGGTCTGAAACCTCAATAATGTAGTGAAGACAAGAAAATACTCTGAGCAGAATGGCTTGTAATTGGAACATGGTGTACAGGCTGGAATATGCTCATATGGACTACTAATGTGCTTCTTTTGGATAATAACATACATAATCAGTGAGGGAATATGCACTGGAATAATCTTGCTTTTAAAGTGCATTTAGAGAATGAACAATGTACAGATTTACAAGCAATGCCTTGGGGTGAGAATGTGATAGCATTGCTGGCAATATTAGCCTAACAGTTCTAGCAAGAGCTTTTTTAGTGCAGTGAAGGAATATTTGTCTGAATGGAGTCAGTGCAAGAAAGAGAACATTGCCTTTAGGGAACACCATTGCTATGAAGGTGTTGCTACTTGGTCTGCAACAATGTTTAAGGTGGAAAGTCTCAAAGTAACATCCACATGAATGGAGGACCCAAGAATGGAGGACCCCACTGTTCAGAGCATCGTTTATATTTACGGCATTTAGCAGACATTTTTATCCAAAGCCACTTCCATTCCCTAACTACAGGGGGCAGTCTCTCTGTAACAACTTGGGGTTAAGGGTCTTGCTCAGGAACCCAGTGTTGGTATGCTGAAGGTAGGATTCGAACCCATGACCTCTTGGTTCAGAGGTACCGTACTCACTAGTCCACCACCACCACAGCATCACACTGCCTCTGTCAGCTTGCCTTGTTCCCATAGTGCATCCTGGTTCCATCTTTTCCCCAGGTAAGAGATACAAATGCACGTGATGTAAAATAAATTTCAAGATTCAGGATTTCAACATTCAAGATATTTTTTTTTTCTCATACACTGTTATACACATACAGTGTGCAGTGAAATGTAACTCTGATTCACTCCTGAAATTATGCAATAACTAGAAAATAGAATAAAGAGCACCCATGACCTGGTAATGAATTGCCCTTGCTTGGACCACTTTTGGTAAGAAAAGCTATAAGAAATGTTAGTGGCAGCACCACACATGACCTGGACTTTTATGATGATCTGACACAGTCTTCTACCCATTTTTTGTGCTTCCAACACTTCGGTTTCAAGACTGACCAGTTTCAAGCACTGAGATAATAAATGTTAGTGTTTTGGCTGATCTGTGAATATGGTTTTATGTACCTGACATTCATAATATAAGATGTGTAGAATTGAGAGAAGTGAGAGAGTGACAGTAAGACAGACACAGAGAGAGAGAGAGAGAGAGAGAGAGAGAGAGAGAGAGAGCAGGCTCTGTTCTAGAGAGTACAGAGTGAGCTGTCAAGACAGTTGTACCAGACCTCATCTGTCAACTCTAGATGGCCATGGTGAAAATAACAGCCTGCTCGCTTGCAATCCATATTGAATATGTATTACTGATGGACATAGCACATTAACAGACTCATTATCTGTTTCAGACCATATGGACCTGGGCTGGGGTGGGTCACTGCAATGCCACCCTGAGCTGTTCCCCCTAATTACGACAATTATGCCATCTCCATCACAAGGGGCATTTATGGAAAATGGTGGCATGGCCCCTCAAGATTGGTGTCACTGCTCTCTGGACTACTGGAGAGTCAGAGAGATGTGCCCCATAACCCGTACAAAGCCCAAATGTGTTCATTTTTCAGGTACTCCGTGCATGTGTAGCTGATAGCTGAGCCTTGAACTAGAAGAAGCATCCTGTTTTCTATAAAACCTACACTGTACAATATATTTATCTTAAACATGGTGAATTATGTATCACAATTTATCTGAAGGAATCTGTTGTTCTTCCAAAAGAACCAATAGGAACTAATAAGATTATCAGTATACATACATATATCTATATACACACACAGACACACATACACACACAGACACATATATTATATTAAATAAAATATCACCTCAATGCAAAGTGTTTAGGAGCTAACCCAGCGATCCAAGCTAGCACAACCCAATACCAGTACCAGCGGCCCGCCACACTGGACCAGGCCCTGGACCACACCCAAACCGAGCCCATCTACCTGTGACCCCTAACTAACTCCCTGACAAAATGGTCTCTGTTGCCAAGTTTATTTTGAGATGCCTTATGTTCTGGACGCCGGAACTATTATATGAAGGGATGACGCCCAAGCCCCCCAAAAATATATATACACTGTTAGAACAAAAGTACTGCCCATTACACTTTAAAGACATTACATTAAAAGACATAGACTTTTATGTCGGATAGGGTTGAGGTCAGGGCTCTGTGTGGGCCTGTCAAGATTTATCACGCCGAACTCATCGAACCATGTCTTTATGGATCTTGCTTTGTGCACTGGGGCACAGTAATGCTTGACAAGAAAAGGGCATTATCCCTTTTATAACATGGTGTGTCCATAAAGTTGGAAGCATGGCGTTGTACAAAATGTCTTGGTATGCTGAAGCATTAAGAATGCCCTACATTGTAGCTAAGGGTCCTAGCCCAAAACCTGAAAAACAGGTGTGTCCCAATACTTTTGTCTATCTTGAAAAAAAAAACGAAAGGCAACTCTAACTTTAGACCTGCCTCTTCGAGCAAAATCTTTAAATATGATTGGTGCAAATATATGAATTGATTTACGCTCAGCCAATGGTATTTCCTTTGCTACATAAAAGTCACGCCCCTAGACTACAGTCGTTGGTAGTTGAATGATAGAGCCTGCCTCTCCCTGAAAGCTATTGGTTGTAGTTTGTTTACAAACCACGCAGTGTGGACTTCAGACTTTAAGGAAGTTCAGTCATCATATGTTTAGCTGCTGGACTCTGAGGACTTCGTCGGCTCCTTTGCATATGAGGGGCTGGTTGGGAAACCTGGTGTTCTCACATACTCTCAAGTACAGGTTGTTTAACACAGCTGGGTAAAGAACTTTAAATAGCTCTGTGTTAAGAGGGACCTTCTGCTAGCAAGCTTAGCTAACTGTGTTAGCTGTCTGTGGCAAAAGTTGTTTTGGTTTTGCTTTCAAGTCAGTTTTTGATTCGTATGTCAAGTCAGAGATTAGTTCATAACACATATGTTACAGACGTTTTAACACATTACAGTAAACATTGGTTTTCCTAGCTATCGCTATTTTATTCATTAACATTAATGTCCCTCGCTTCCCTCATAAATCTGTCTAGATAAGTGAGATGGCTCCTAAGAAAAAAGTGGAAAAAAATTGTACACTACCCGACGGCACTGTTTTGACAGACACGGAAAAGAAGAAGTGGCGTCTTGGCCAAATTATTGGCAGCGGTGGATTTGGAGTGATTTATTTGGGTAATGTTTATAATTTAAACTTTTGTGAGTTTTTCAGAACAATCAGCCATAAACAGAGCAAAACTTTAGATCATGGTTTGATAATTTAATTTAGGGTTATTGACTGATATACACTATATGGACAAAAGTATTGCGACACCTTAGACAAGGTCCCTTACTTAAAGTCAAGGGCAACCTTAATGCTTCAGCGTACCAAGATATTTTGGACAATGCAATGTTTTTAACTTTGTGGACACTGTTTGTGGAAGAACCTTTTCTGTCCCGGTGCACAAAGCAAGGTCCATAAATATATGATTGGATGTTTGGTGGAAGAACTGGCCTTCTTGTCCAATATCAGTGCCTGGCCTCATAAATGCTCTTCAGAATGAATGGACACAGATGCCCACAGAAACACTCCAAAATCTTGTGGAAGAGTAGAAGCTGTTATAAGCTGCAAAAGGGGCACCAACTCCATATTTAAATCTATGTCATTCAAGCCCCCGTTAGTGTAATGATCAGATATCCCAATATATTTGTCTATTTATTGTACTTCTCTAATATATAACAGGCTCATAGCCCATAGTGAACTAGGCTTGTTTATTCTAGAAATCTCAGTCTCTGTGTGGTGCAGATTTTGGAGAAACCTTGCACAATCTTCATAATTTCCTAGCATGAGGCCAGCATCACATTAACCCTGAAGCTGCTGTGCGGGTTCCTGATTTTCTTTTTCATTCTCTCCTGGGCCACAGCTTCAGATTGTGTGGATACACCAGTGCGGGAGGATACTGATTATGTGATTAAAGTCGTAAGTACAGCATCAGCCTTGTGCTCCTTCCTGAGAAATTGTATTAACAAGACTTATAAACGTTTAAGATCTACAATAACTACATTTAGTAAACAATAGGGAAACATGTCCTTGTAGTCTTCAGCATTGTAGAAGGTGTCTTCATCCTGAATGTGGTCTGTAACCACTAATAAGGTGTTATTCACATCTGCTAAGATTTTACTGCTATTTGTGTCGCTGTATTTTTCTATTAATTATGTATGTATGATACTTTCATTTGCTTATAATGATTATTCCTTATCTTCAGGAATTTTATGAAAATGGACCTCTGTTCAGTGAACTGAAGTTTTATCAAAGAGCAGCAAAACCATACAATAGTAAGTGGCAGTGCCTTTGCACATTTGTGCCACTAACTGTGTTGTGTCTGTAATCCTGTTGTGTATTGGGTTATACTGGCATTCCACATTTTAAGAAATATAGTACAGTAGCAGAAGATCCAGAAACCATGCAGAGTCACAGCGATTGCTGAAGTGAAATGAAAGAAGGAGGAAATGCACTCTTGGGAGTGGCGTTAAATGAAAGTGATGCAGACCACTTGTCTACATCTGAGCATTCTCACACTTGGAGTACATGTCACTCATGAAGAGGCTGTGGATGTAAATTAGCCTGGCTGGATGAATTAATAAGCCAAAGCAAACATGCACCTCTGTGGTCGTTAGTGCAATCCCAGCTTGTTTTAGTTCTAATTTCGAGAGAGTGACCGAATTGCAGATAAAGATGCTGCTCTCTCCAAAGGGCCCCCTTGCCACCTGTCAGTCTGGTGCACCGCCAGTCAGGACAGATTTCCCTAATGGCTAGAAAGGAGTTTGTGTGTCGTGCTCTCTCAATGAAACAGAATTATTTCATGTCAAATCTCCTGATGCTTGCTGATCATTCACTTCAATATTTTAGTCGACAAATGGAAGAGGGATAAAAAGCTTGATTTTTTGGGCATCCCAACCTACTGGGCCTCTGGACATTCGGAATATGATGGAACAAGGTATGATTCAGTTTAGTTCATTTTACTGATTGTAATGGCAATATGAGTTGCCCTTGACTAATTATCTTTACTCTTTAGCAAAGCAGTGTAACTGATACCAACATCTTTGCTATGTTTCGGAGCAGATACAGGTTCATGGTGATGGACCGTCTGGATACTGACCTGCAGAAGGTCATTATGGAAAATGGTGGACAATTGAAGAAGCAGACTGTATTGCAATTGGGTTGCCTCGTGGTGAGTCATCTTCAGTACCAGGATACAACAGGGCAACAGGGCAAGACAGTAAGAATGCAAGACAGTAAGAATGTTACATGCTCTTTCAGAGCTTAATTTATGTGTACAATGCTTGCTGAGTGCGGTGAATATAGTTTAAGTAAATATGGTAATTCATTCTTCATTAATTAATTGTTGACATACATTTGTCTTGAGGTGCATTACCTGCAAAATGGGAAATCACTAAAACTCATGATCTTAAAACCTATGCAGTACGACCAAATATCTCTCTGAAAATATATTCTTGCTCTATATCTTCAGGCCATTCAGTGTGATACTAATGCTGAATTATTTGTAAAAAAAATATATATCTAATTGCATTTTTAAAACCAGTGATGTGACTGTGTTATAAATTGTGATCATTTTCTTTAAATTGTGGTTCTGGTTTTTGGGTTTTTTTTTTGGCCAAGAAGAACAGCATATCAGTTTTTTCCTGGCTTGAGGCTTGAAGGCTAATTGTAATGTGCCAGATGGCCAGGTTGTTGTGGTTACGCCTTATATGTGGGAGTTTAGTTGCGTCTGATTGGTCTAACTCACATACAGACACAAGCTCTGTGCGATTAGGTTAAATTCTGTTACTTAAATCTTGCAGGTTATAATTAAAATTGCACCTCATGTGATTAGAAAATTGCACTCTTGCATTCAAATGGCAATTTTGATATAAAAATTATTAATATTTCAGGCCTACTTGATAGTATTAACATTTTCATCAGTACATAAAATAATCTTGAAGATGATCTATTTAACAGCCTGTGAGTCCACCCTAAACACTGTTAGCATACCAGCCTTCTGCCAGCAGTCATTATGGAGGGTCATTATAAGCTGGTTAAATAATTCATCTGTTAACCTTAGCCTCTGTTACTTTGCCCTCAACAGCTGGACGTGCTGGAATATATTCATGAAAATGAATACGTCCATGCTGACATTAAGGCTGCCAATCTCTTACTGGGCCACAGAGACCCAGGCAAGGTTAGTTCATTCTTGTTTACATTAGCTTGTCCAGATATCAACATGTATCACATAAAAGTGATCCAGCTTTCAGTACAGTGCTTATGTAGTGCTTATTTGACATTTATTAAACATTTGACATTAAATTTTTTGTGATATGATCATTTTTTTGGTTATTTGCTAATTCTCAGTATTCAGCACAATTGTACTATGCGTCAGTATGTAACCATATAAAAAAATATATTGTGAGATGATCTGTTGTTGCTTTATCTCCTACAGGTATATTTGGTTGACTATGGTCTGTCATACAGATACTGTCCTAATGGTGAGCATAAAGAGGACAAAAAGAACCCAAAGAAAGGACACAATGGCACTATAGAGTACACAAGCATTGATGCACACGAAGGCAGAGGTAAAGCTGAATTCATCCTTTCATTCATTCATGCAAAGGCTGCACTGTGAGGGCTGAATGTGAATTACTCACAGTTATCTGCAAATGTTTTAACTACCTTGTCTTGGCTTTCTGTTAAATGATCTCCATTCAAAGAAAACTAAGATTTGTGTTCTTTTCTCCTGTCGTGTGAATTTGTGTGATGTGCAGTTCTGCTTATAGCAAGGCCAGTGTATATAGATTCCACCATCATGCTCTTAACTCTAGGTCGAGATATTGGAAACACATTACCTTGTAGATTGCATACAGTCTTTTTATTGGATATTGATCACTTTGTCCATGTCTACCTGGCCAGACTTAATTCAACAATTCCCTAAATAGTTGAAGTCATAACCTGCATCTTGTATGCATTAACCATTAATTAAAGCTTTGATGTTTTGTTAGACTGGGACTCAAAGCCAATATCTCTGTCTGCAAAATAGAGCAGGCATTACAGAGGTTCAATACTAAATCTATGCTAGGGTACAACTTGCTAATAGCCATGTTTCTGTTTGTCAATTTCCCCAGTATATAAACAGCAAGGTAGGGTGCTTGGTCAGCAGTAAATACTTGTCCATTTTATATATTGTATGCCCAAAAGTGTATGTGAACACTCCCCTTAATTATCATGATATGGTGCTCTAGCCACAGATTTTGTTAACGGATACAAATTCAGGCTTATCTCTATAGATAAAAACAGGTGGTAGAATGTATCAAGCTGAAGAGTTTAAATATGCCACTGGCATAAGGTGCCACCTTTTCCACAGGTCAGTTTGTGAAAGTTCTGCTCTGGTTTGTCTGTACTGACTAGCTGTAAATGCTGTTATTATAAAATGAAAGTGTCTATGAGAAACAGCAGCTTAGGCACAAAGCGATAGACTAAGTAAAATCACAAGAGTGGTGTTCCTGAATGCTGAAGTATGAAGCACTTAAAATCACCTGTCCTCTGTTGCATTACAAACTGTCTTAGGAAGCAACATCAGCACAAGAACTGGCTGTCTGGTGTTTAATGAAATGGGTGTGCTCCAGAATCCAAAGAAACTTCTTTGCTTCTTGCTTTGTGAAAACTGTCCTCTTCCAGGATGACTGTGGCTCCATGTGCAAAATGAGCAAGACACTAATGACAACTGTCCTCTTCCAGCATGACTGTGGCTCCATGTGCAAAATGAGCAAGACACTAATGAGTTTGGTGTGGAGGAATTCCAGTGGCCTGCATAGAGTCCTGACCCCAAGCCTACTAAACATGCCACATTTCAAAATTCAAAAGAGAGGGCTATTCAATATTAATTCCCATAAGTTATGGGAAGGAGATGACAAACAGACTCATATAGGTGTGATGGTTAGGTGACCAAATAGGCTATTACATGGTCATAAAGTGTGTATCGATTAACAGTCAAACTGTCAAATTGGTGTGTATATACATCCAAACAAGTGTTCATATTTCAAAAAAATGTCTCCTGGAGGATAGTGATGGAACATGGCTACATGAAATATTAAGTGCAAAGTATTCTTGTTCAGAAGCAAGACATTCTCAATCCCTTGTAGTTATGGTGTTGACTCAGAAAACATGACGTCTGATAACTATTAAAGTAAATCACATTGAAGTTCAGACAAAGGTCTGTTCTTATGTTCTTACTGCAGTTTGTTAACTCACTCATGTGCAGGGTTTTACATATGGTCTTCATTCTATCTTCCTGCTTCTTAGATGTATAGGCAGCTATGGTGCATAAATCATCCTGCATGCTTCCTGCAGTGTGCTATAGTCTTGGGTCATGATAAAATAAGAGCATGTATTAGGTAATGAGAGCATGAGAATGCCTACGCACTGACACAAGTTCACTTACTACCCTCATCTCCGAGTCATACAGGAGTGGCAAACCTTGTTATGCCACTGCCAAGGCTATCTGCGAGCAGGACTGATGGCACAATAGCGGACATCTATGAGTTCGGGCTGTGGAAGCTGACAGCTGTTGTGTAGGTCGTTAGCATCAAGTCGCCCCCGTAGATGAATGCAGATTGTGGAGTGTTCCTTTCCTTGTGGCCTCTGGCACCCCGTGTAGATGTTGATGTGTTACCATGGTGAGGAGCGCAGAGACAGGCACTCTGCTTCCCGCTGAACTCTGTGCTAAAGGCCTAATTATCACCTGTAGGGTTGAAGAGAAATGGCTGAAATTCAGAAGGAGAGGTTCAAGAGTTTGACACAGCACTTTAGGTAATTTGAATAACAATGGCCCTAATTATGAACAACAGCCTCACATTGATGGAAGGTGTTGTGTCTGGCCTGGATTGTGTCGTTCTTGTGGATCCTCATTTTAAAACCGAATCGGTGTCAGACCTGCCCAGTCAGCCCCCTTCCCCTCTCACAAAGCCATATGAAGTGCTAATAGCGTAAGTGCCGTGTTTTATGCACTTAAGGCCAATATCTTGGTGCTAAGGCCCATGTGGTTCAGAAAGAAGACCCACTATATTTATTACTAATAATGTTTTTTTGTCCAAGGTCAGTGCTTGTATCAAGACTTCTGGGATAAAACTAATTTTGTGTTTGTTAAATTACAGTGTTATAAGGGAGAAACCTATAAATGCGTGGCCTGTTGGGCCTGGCTGTGAGATTGGCTAACGGGTAGGAGCGCCTAATGGGCATGGCGAGATCAATGGCAACCATGGATTTAGGCTGAGATTTTCCCCTTTGATGAATGCAGTCAATAGGTAATTTCTCAGGAGATGGACTGCAGTTACAGTATTGAGTTGATAAACTCTCCAGGCACGAACAGTCTATGTGCTTTAATTTACCCTTATTGATGAAATCAAGTTGGAGTTTTTTTTTTTTTTCCATGAAGGCACCTGCTTAATGTGGTATTTACTCTCAAATTTCACCAACACAGGTGAAACAGGCAACAATAACAAGTATAAAGAATGATAATTTACTAATAACATTTAGATAACATAACTCCAGGCATGTATATCATAATAGTGCCATTTTGAAACGTGGTATTCTCTATTTAAAATATTTGTTAAGACAATTTTGTGTCTAACTAGAATTTTGTCCTTAGTGGTTTGGCCTAGTGGTTAGGGTGCTTGCCCTGCGATCAGGAAGTTGTGGGTTTGAGTCCCAGACTGCTAAGCACCTCTGCTCCCCGGGCGCTGTGTTCCTGGCTGCCCGCTGCTTCACTTGGTGAATGGATCAAATGCAGAGGAAGAATTTCGTGCTGTTCACGGTGTGTGCTGTGGTGTGTTCACGTGTGACAGAATGGTCACTTTCACTTCACTTACTTTGAAGTAAGACTGTGTAACATAGGTACTTGTTAGGTAACAGTTTAGTGGAGCTATGAGCGGCATAGAGCACAGTGCTATTGTTACTACTATAGCTGTGAGTAGATTCACATATGCCTGTGAAAATCTGTGACCTGTTCCTAGGAAACCATATTCTTTTAATGATCTTTTTGTTCTGGTAAAATTTCAGACTCCACGCCATTTCTACATTCTTAGTGTTTTCTCCCAGTGTTGTGAGGTATTGATGCTGCAAGTTATTTAGCGTGGTGAAGCCAATAATACATCACATGATTTGGAAGATTAAATGAAAGAGGCTGCTGAAAAACAAAGTGACTGTCTTCCCCACTTCCTCTCTTTGGGGACTGGAAGTGGGAGAGAAACGTCTGGTAAAATTCTTTTGTGTGCGTGTATGTGAAGGAGTGTGTTTACACTAGATGGCAGTTGTGTAATGTGCTACAGCTGAGGTTGGGGTGTAGGACGTCCTATGTGCACACACATACACACTGATCTCTGGGTCTCCTTTTAGGCCAGCAAAGACCCCACGGAATCCAGTAACATGTGGGAACAATTTGGCCTCAGACATTTATTTCTTTGTTTTACTGCCTGGCTCTCTGGCGGAGAAAGTGTCGGGCCGGGCCATGGGCTGTCTGGATCATGTCAGAGGCCGTGAGTATCGAGTTCCTGAGACGAGCCGCCAGGCCAGACGAGTCAGTGATCGGGTGGGGGTGGTGTGCGGGTATGATTGGTGGGGGTGGAGGGAGAGAGAGAGAGAGAGAGAGAGAGAGAGAGAGAGAGAGAGAGAGAAAGAGGCGTTTGAGGTGTGCGTGGGGTAAGTGGGCAGGGGGGAGAAAACTGACCCCCTCTTTCAACTGGCAGTCTCTCTCAGAAGAGCCCTGTTTGTCTATGAGACAGGCCAGAGCACCAGCTGAAAAAACAAAATACTCCTCTCCATCAGTATTCCCCTCTCTGTCTTTTTCATAAGGGCATATTTCAATGGCCAATGGACAGGCCATTTAATCAAAAGATTCTTTTTTAACTCTCGTTCCTGCCAGGTATTCATCTCTCGCTTATTCTCCTTATCCCACTGACTCCCCCTCCCCTCTTTTATTTATCTCCTTACCCTCTCCCTCCTCGCTCTTCTCCACTCTGTATCCCTCTGCAGCCCCGTCCAGACGAGGGGACCTGGAGGTGCTGGGCTACTGCTTGCTCCATTGGCAATGCGGAACTCTGCCCTGGCTCTCAGTGCTCAGGAATCCAGTGCAGGTCCAGGAGGCCAAGGCCAAGTACGCAACCTTTCCCTCCCCCCACCTCCTTTAGCCCACCACAGGCCCAGAAACAGCACTCTACTGTGTGTAATGGCTGCTGATCAGAGGCTTTTTAGCTGTCTGTGGTTATTCAGCCCAAAGTATTCCCTAAACTGCTCTGTTAAAGTATCAAAGGTATAGTTGGCAAAAGATATGGAGGACTTTATTGCCTGGAAAATGGCAGTGCCTTTTGAGGCATAACTTTTTGAAAGAGACACTGTGTTTGATTGAATGGATTCAGAAAGATCTGCAGTTGAATTTCCATTCATTGGCTAAATGTATTCCACAACACACAGCACCTGGTGACAGTGCAACTCATTCTGTGACTAGTCATGATCTAAGTTAGGGGGAAAAGGACTGATCACCAGTATCCTGTGTGGTTTTATGGCTGCTTTTCCTTTTTCTCTTTTGACCTTAGGCTAATTGCTGACCTGCCAGACTCAGTCATCCAAATGTCTTCCTCTGGCTTCACTACAGGTAAGAAAGAAAGAAGGAAGGGAGGGAGCGAGTGAACAAGTGTGTGTGTGCGCACACTGATCAACAAGGGGTAGCTGAGAGACTGAGCCACCCTGCCTCTCTTCCATCAGCAGACCATAGCAGCCCTGCATTATCTTTACCCCTTGCACAGAGCGAGAGGGCACGCATGTCTCCTGAAAAGAGGCTTTGTGATCTATGATTATGATGAGGTCCTATTCCCCCCAACCTTGAGAGGCTGGCTGCAGCTGGACCAAAGAGATAAGGCTTCCAACATGCATCAATGCCGTGCATGTGATATACATTAGGTTAGACTGCCACAAAGATGCTGCATACTGGCCTAGTGCTGCAGGCAGCTTATTTATTACAGTGAAGAATGGAAAGTAACCATATTAGATTCACAATTGTGTGGCTGTTTGAATAGGGTGGCTCTTTCACTGTTATGTTCTTGTCAGGGTCTGTGTGTTGGTATGATGATTTTTTTTGCTGTTGTTCCCTTGGAAAGAAAATGTAGTCCACTGATGCACCGCTGACACTTAACTCCAGCTGCAGCATGTTAGGAAGCATAACTTCTACTGCATTGTGACCAGCCACATTTCATATGCAACAAACTT
>JBBPCW010000147.1:16131290-16141369 GCA_037974425.1 Phenacogrammus interruptus
TAACTCCAGCTGCAGCATGTTAGGAAGCATAACTTCTACTGCATTGTGACCAGCCACATTTCATATGCAACAAACTTGCATACATTTACATAGAATATTTATGTAACAGTCATTGCCCACAAGCTAAACATATAATTGTATATTTTCTTGCAATTGTTAATGTTGAATGAGAATCCTTTTTTTGTCACACACAAATTGGACCTTTTTGGTAAGGACCTATAGAAGCAGGCCGAAGTTTGAAATCCGTAACATACTCTCTAACCTCCTTTTCTCTTTTGAATTGTATTTCAACAGAGGTAGCTATGTTCCTTCTCCATGTAAGAGCTCTGGGATACAAAGAGAAGCCAGACTACCAGGCCCTGAGGAAGGTCCTGCTACAGGCTGGGCCGTGGGGCCCCCTGGACCTCTCCAGGCCGAGAGCAGTGGAGACAGCCAGGCCAGCCACGAGTAGGGTGAGTGTGAAATGCTTTGGCCTGCAAGTGCTCCTGCCTTAATGGGGACCATATGAGCAAGGGCTGGAGCATGTAAAGCAGTCTGTGGGCTGCGGCAGATTTATCTGTCTGGGAGAAGGCAGGGGATGCTCAGGTTTGAGAACCCTCCACTGACCTCTTCCCATGCATGCTAACTCCCACTCCTGCACTGAGCAGCACAGAATCCAACAGGCAGCGCAGGTCTGCTAGCTGCCACGGAGGTAGAGTGGAGATTTACTGAGTGGTAACAGTCGCAGAGCTGTCTAATGCCTCAAGACTGGAGCTACAGCTCACTGCAGCATCAAGAACGTACGAGAGCCGTTTAATTAAAGCCCTCTTATTTATAGTAATCATATACATGCTGGAGATTGTATTTCAACTGATCTATGTGCGTTGCACATTGAAGAGCTCAAAACATATCTTATCCAAATTGCTACACTCTACCAAATTCTTTGAAATACAGAATTATGGTGGGAAGAAGCGAAAATGGATCTTTTTTTCTGTATACGGGTAAATGAGGCAGTGAATCTTGACCGGGTGTCATAGGTTAACCTCTGCTAACCCTGCCGAAGGGCTCATTGCCTGTCAAGAGGTCTGGAGTGGAGGCCTGCATTCTGTATGAATCACTTTACCACCGATCACAGCTAACTTGAACCACTGAACTCTATGAAAGCACAAGCAGGCCAATTTGAAGCTATTGAATACACACATTTTACTAAGGCCAAGAGATCACCTGTTAGAATTACAGTGGATTTTTTTCTTTGCCTCTCATTTCCATGTAGAACTGTCCAGCAGTTTGATCCATGGTTAAAAAGATCTCAGGTTTCAGTGTTAAAGTTTGGTAAGTTTTAGTAAATGGGACAGTATTTAGGTCGCCAATTCCTGGCCATTAGTGCACAGTTCTTAGGTGATGCCTGTAATAAGAGTTGATTTGATGATCTGAATAGTCTAAGTAATTATATTATTAAATAATGTGTTATTTGCCACAAATGTGAGCAAATCACTGATTACTTTAAATCTTAGAGAATAACTGGTACAGTTAAAATGATAATCATTTTTTGTTGTGCACATCAACTGTAAATGCTGGACTTGGCCCTGATGCCCACACTTTTGTCCCACCTTTAGATGTAAAAAAAAAAAAAAACCCTCACTAAAATGTGTTATATTGTCCACATACAGTACACACTGACTGTCCTTGCAGAGGGCTGTATGAAACCTGTAAAAGAGGTTTTGTCTTTTTCTGACCTTGGCCAAACCTCCTGCACAGATGGAAAAGATCAGTGTCAACACTACGGGCATTAAGATTTGAATCCCTCCTTTTCTTTGTAGTAATATTTTCTCAGTGGTTTCTGTTCATCTCCTTCTGGAGGGTCAAGCTCCAGTTCCTTTGAATAAAATTTAAAACAACACCATCAATGTCACCCCCGTGCCTCAACTCTCCTGTAATAGCGTCAGGCCGAAAGAGGTATGCTGCTCCTAACGCCACTCCAACGCTCATGGAGTTTATTTTGCCTACACCTGACCTCAGCAGTGATCTGTGGCCAAATTTAGTTTGGAGTGTTGCCACCTCAGGGAGAGCACTGAGTATCATTAATCAGGAGAGGTCCTCTACTCTCAGGATCCAGGTCAGGGTGAGAGCACAGAGGAGATAGAGCTTACACACGAGAGCAAGGGCTCACACGGAGTTAGCAGGGTTGCAATTTATACCCATTTCTCTCAAGTTGCATAGCTTTACCTGCAATGCTCTAAATCATGTTTTCATGCCATTCTCCCTAAAAGGACTCCAGTTCAGGGAGATCAAGCAGACCAAAGCTACTGTCTGAGGATGAAGATGAAAACAGGGCTAAAGTGAAGTCCATACCGGCCAAAGTTCGCTACAGAATTCCTGGAGAGTCAAAGACCATTGAGCAGGTAACAGATATGGTGACGTTTATGATTCACATGGAAAATAACAATCATATGTCTCTCACTTATCATTTCTTTATTTTTACACAGGAACCATGGAAAGCTATACCGTCAGCTAAAGAACCTGCCACATCTAGGCCTATAGCCAGTGACAGTGATGAAGATGATGATTGGCTGCCAAGAGCCCACCCCAAATCGCAAGACAAAAAGCAAAGACAAAAACACAAACAAGTAATGCATTCTACTAACAAACACCATCATGTCAAACACTTAATGGACAATCAGTGAGCAAATACGTTTTGAATAATAGTATACAACAATGTCTATATCATCGGCTGAATAAAGGTACATAAGAGAGACATTTTGAATTTGTTGTAGAAACACATTAAATCTTATCTGTCTTGGAAAATACAATATACAGTTTACTGTCTTTATCTTGGTGAAGAAGCCAGCTCCAGTATCTAGAACCATGAGAACAAATGAGTCCTGGCTGCCAACGAGAAAACAGAGTGACCCACAAGTTCGCCTCAGGTTCAGCTCTGATGTCCGTGACCACTGGAGAAGGAAGTGCTCCCCATGGGATGACAACTGCACAAGACCAAATGGAGAGGAGACGTACTGGGAGAAATCTCACCAGAATTATATCCACTGGGATGAAGTTGACTGGAATGAAACTAAATTGAGTACAAATGCTTATGAGTACAGAGAAGATCAATACAGACACAATGCCAGGAACACCCATCATGCACACTGGAGGCTCAAAATGTATGTATCAGTTGCCATTGTTGCACTCCTCATTGTGTTATTTGTTTTCACTGCTGTTTAGCACTGTTACTGCAGTATTAACAGCTTAAGTTCAACCTATGATTCTGCCTATAGCTTTTGCACAGAAGTTGATGCACTGTCATGTTTTCTGAATGGCCATCTTCACTGTAATGGGCTGAAAGAAAATAACATGTATTATTATTTTTACTTAATCGTAGATACTTGTGACAATCATTTGAAATAAATTAATTTTACAAACAGTTGTTTGAGAGTTTTAATTAGATAACCCCATTACCTTGCTGCAGTAGGGACATTCACCAAACACAAGGTTAAAGCTCTGGCGACTGGTGGGCAAACCTCTCAGCCACTGTGATAATATAAGCTCAGTAAATGATGTGATTATATAGTCAAACAAGTTGCAACAAGATGATTTTTACTCTATTGATAATCTATAGTAAACCTGTTTGTATGTAAAGGGCAATCAGAGGTTAGAATATTTATGAATGATGAACTGTGTATTTACCTCATAGAGACAGGCCTGATGAAATGGCTGTCCACAGCGTGGATCATTGCAGACCTGGTCTGGGATAGCTGAATCCAGCCTATATGCATAGCAGATGCCACACTCCACACTGAAGCTCTATTACATAAAATGAGATGCATCATATTTATAAGGATCATATTAAACAGGAAACAAGCTTGATATTTTTCTCTCTAAATTTTGACTGGCTTCTTGAAACAGCATATTCTGAGCATAAAAAGACAAAGAAAAACCTTCCATCTGAAATCTGCATTTATTTTTCACCCTTTCCCCTCAAGCTCTCATCCCTCTTTTCCTGCTAGCTGAGGGGCTGTAATGCATAGGGGTTCATATTTGTTTCCACAGGGCGAGAAGACTCAGGTGGGCTTATCAACCCTGTGTGTACTTGACCCCCACTTCACAGAATCCTCCTCCTTAGCAAGATGCCAAACTGAGACTGGAGAGCCTTCATACATCTTTCCCCCACATTCCCCCCTTTTCTGCTCTCTTCTTCTCTACTCCCCTCCACTCCGCACTCTGTTTGCATATTGCTTTTCAGATAATTAGAGGCTTTTTTTCAAGCAATCCATTAAAAGGATGGCAGGTAAAATTTAAACATCTGGTCAAGTAAACTTTTCGCTCTTCAGAATGTTAATGATGGCCAAGCATTAATCAGTGGTGCAGACTGCAAATAAACACAGCGCCCTTTCAACCCACCAGCCGTCACACACGCGCGCACACAGAAAAAAGATAAATTGTGGATCTATGATTAAACAGCTCTTGATAGTGCTGAGGATTCTGCCACCTTTGTTATTGTAATGATCTTATCTGTAAACAACCCAATTAAAGGAAATCTGTATCCACCTCTACCGATGATAAAAAAAAAAAAAGAAAAGGTAGAAAAAAAAAAATCTTGCAAACCTCAAATGTGATCGCACTGTGCAACTAATTATAAGTGGCGATGTGTGACATGAAAATATGCAACGTACAGATTTTTCGTGGGTGGCAGGCGACGGGAATTCTATCTCCATAACATCCTTCATATTCTGTAGGACACTGCAGTCAGGGTTCCTGAGAGAAGAGGAGAAATCAGACCTACATGCACTAATTAAACACATGCAGACAAAGATGCGGTAGTGTAATGAATACAATTCAATGATTAGCACTCAAAAAGGGCCCACATGTCACTGTGCAAACCAATGTTATGGTCAAGCCATGGTTTATAGCTTATGATTTATGTATTACAGACATCTGTACACAGAAATAGGTTTGGGTGTTTAACCATGTGCCAAATGTCAAGAATTGATTTTTGGAGATTTTGTCCTTTTTCCATGCAGCAAGCTGAAATCAGAACAAAGGCGCCAGTAATTACAGTCTCCTTACCATAAATGCATGTTAGCGTTCAGCTTATTCCTCAGGGGGGTGACAACTGTAAAGCAACATGCAAAATAACTATAAATGCACTGTGTGGCTTGTTCGCAATAAGATACTACTAATACTTCAAGCTGTTGTGTTGCAGTAAATATATTTAGTTGTGCATCATATTAACAACAACAATCAAGCAAAATAAATCACATCAATCAAGGAGAGAGTGGCCAAACAAGCCCAAGGGATGGTTCTATAGGAAGGCAAGACCTGCGCTCGCCTCCTAATGTACCAAAGCAGTTTCAATTAACTGCACCTCATCTCTCATTCAGCACCCGTCACCTGATTGTAGTGCACTGACAGACAATGCACAGCCATGTCATTTCTTACCACTAATCTTTACTCGCGCTTAGAAATGCCACGGCGGAGCAGCAGCACAGCCGGGAATTTCCTACTGTGACAAACAGTCTGATGGAGAGGGAAATATTCAAATAATTCACATAAAACGTGCTCATCATGCCTGTTCCACCCTGAGAGATCAATCTGGGAGGAATGTGATAGCCGCTCCCTCTGTTTGTCATTTGTAAATGCAAAAAGCAATATTTCTGTCTGACCCCTCGCTCGGAGGGTCCACGTCTGCCACTGTCTTGACTATTGAAGTGTGGATTTAATATCAATGAATAACATTGCTAGGCAACCAACAATATGTTCTGTGTGCCATTGTTAGCCAAGCATGACCTTGGATTTAAAGAAACAATCACAGAGGCTTAAATAGTGCCAACTGACCTCAATTCCACCAAAATCTCTCTTAGAATCTAGAAGGACATTACACTACAGTGCACATACTCCTGTGTTAAACGTAATAAAACCTTTATGGGATGTACTCTTATGAAGCGAGGTAATTGAAAAACAAGGGTATAAATGGGGTTGACGGATATGGATTTTTCATATGTGGAACGCAGAAGAACAGGTAATGTAAACTATGGATATAAATTCACATCCGGTAAATTTGCAGATAGGAAAATACTCACCATGCTCAGCTCCGAGCAGGCAGCACTCGGGCAGCATCTTGGGGTGCCTGGGGTCAATCTCAAGCTTTATGGAGACATTGTTTCCTGGGGACACAGAGTCAGAGCTCAGTAACTGTAATATTATACAGCAGTAGGAAACCACAGATGGTTAAAGATGGTGGAGCTTACCAATGGCAATCCTCCTCATGGAGTCTGCTCTGGTGGGTTTTTCAGGTTCCAGGACCCAGGTGTGCTCATCTATCTCATCTAGCACTGCCCAGAACTCAGCCAAGGCCTCCACAACCAGCAAGAACTGGCTGTGGATATGAGCTAGAGTGCTCTAAGAAACAGAATAGTCTTTACTATTTAAGTTTACTATTAAACTTTAACACACAGCTTTATTGCTCACACATGGATGCATAACAAAACAAGAACTACCCAGACCACTTTGCTGTCCTTAATGTTTTGAAACGATCCTGCTGGTCCTGATCACAGATAGCATAATATGTATCATCAAACAAAGCTAACTTGCATTGTCAAAAAAATCTAGATTTGTGTGATTAAATGATTAGTTAAAGGACAGTGGTCCTCTTGCACAGTCCGTGCAGCAGTCAGTGTATGAAATATTAATTTACTCAATAACGCTATCTGAGATCAGGCACCTGAATTTACTCGCCATGCTTACAGTAGGTATTTAACGTTTAAGTTAAGAAAACATTCAGTGTCTGAGTACAATAAAAAGCATATTAATGTTTGCTCTTATACTCTCAGTACCTAAGATTAAGTGTGCTGAAGTGTCAATCTGAAGCACAAAAAAAGCTTTGCGGAAACCCTAATTTGCTCACAGAGAAACAATGTATTCTCAAGATTACATTAATAAACAGGGCACAGTTTTTGCAAATCATCTTAGCATGCGTAGATAGTCAAAATTTTACATCGAACTGAAAACTACGAAGACATTTTTCTCAAATGCCAACGGATACAACTGGAGAGAGTAGAGAAAAAGCATCACTTATGTCCAGCTCTCTTCACAGCCATTGTTCCTTAATGAGTGTCTCCTCATCTTATTCCACTTGCACTGTTTGACTAACACACTCAACTCATTTTTGTCATTATTACTGCAATTTGAAAAAAAGGAAATGTAAGTACTTGACTAACACTGGACATTTTTTCGAGATGCAAGATAATGTAGTAAAGGAGTTAAATTACATTCCTCTTCCATGACAAAACAGACGCAGCTACAATTTCACCAATGTTGTTTACATTGAGTCTTTTTTCCCCCTTCAGAAATACAATTTCAAATTAAACTCCCACTTTTTACAATGTTCATAGTAGCTGCAGAGCTCTAACAGGTGGTGGTGGTGGTGGTGGTGGGGGCGGGTTTGCAAGACATTTAAAGCTTGTGTTTGTGACTTCATAAATGTAAATAACAGATGTATAGTTTTACAATGCTTACAGTGTTTATGTGATGGAGCTGGAAGAGGCCGTATGCTTGTGATTCAGACGTTTTGTGACGCACACGGGTCCCATCTGGTGTGAATTTGGCGTAATGCTGGTTTATGCTTACGGTTCTGGCAGTTTTAGAAGTCTTGTGGAGAATGTGGTTGTTGCCAGTTATGTGTTTTTAGTTCTACTGTATCTTTTTATCAGACTTCTACAGTAGGACTACTGTAGTTTCATGCACGTGGCAGATAGATATAATCCAAGAGTCCTGGCTTCTTGTAAAAGCTTTCCAAAAACACTCCAGTCAAGAACAGCTATCAACATTAGAAGGGCAGAATCTCTCTGAAGTCTCTCCAGCTTTCCATCACTCCATCACCAAACCACTGATTAGAACGTGAAACGAGAACCCTACTTATAATAATTCTGATTGAAATGAGAAGAACGTATCCCATACATCAGAAAACAAGTGAATCCAAGCAAAAGCTTTTGATCACTGCACACTACAGACAGCTCATTTATGGCTGTGCATTACAGCTTCCTATAATTCTAACATACACAAACACACTGGGGGCTCTTCTTCCTGTGGAGCTTGCTCAGCAGCAAGGCAGAGCTAATGGTTTAAGTACGGCAGCTCATAAATCATGGTTGCTGATTGACAGGTGATGGTGGCTGGCCCTGCTTCACTCTGGGCTGTCAGAGTGAGTGGGCGCAGGTTGACCATGACGATCTGCTCTGAGAGCCACGCTCCCAGCCCCGTCTTTAATCTAAGCCCGCAGAGAGCTTTGGTCTGGACACCAGATCCTCTCCATTCAAGTTGAAGACCACTGGTTATTTTTAGTGCTGCTCAAATGGAGTGTGACCTGTACTAAAATGAGAGGAAAGGCAAACCGAGATGTGTAAGTGGACTCAACACAATAAAGAGAAAACGTCTGTCAACCTACAACTATAAATTAGTATGAATTAAGTTAAAAAGTAACTGCAATAAAACATGTTCCTATTGGATGTCAGACTTTTTTCAGGGTAGCAATGACCATGTTTGAGGCATAATTCTTGCAATGAAATATCCACAAACTTCTATGAACAAACATCATTTTATCACACAGGACAAAAGCATATTGACTTATGTGTAAAGCTAAGTGGAAGGGTAAATGTTAAATCACCCTCGTCATCAGTTGGCTCATTTCGCTCCATTGTAATACATCTGACCACATAATGCAGGCAATCTAGGAAGATTTCCAGGGAGAAAGTATGGCCGTATTTAAGGATATAATTTCCTTTTGTCCCATAATTTGAGAAAGCTGCTGTTGATTATGTCCTTGATTCTTTGATACATTTCCACACAAGTTAGATTGTAGGGAGAAGTAGTGAAATACAGCCCAGAAGCTTGTAATTGACCACAACAAAACAAATCGGAAGACACTTTTCCCCCACAAAAAAACGGTGGATTCATGTTTCATGAGAGATTAAAAGTCTCTCACCCCGCTATGACCGCAGATAAAAGGAAAAGGATTATATAACATATATATCATGACATTAAATAAAGAGGAGAAAGCAATATGGAGATTGGAGAGCCTAAAAGAAAAGAAAAACATTTGCTGTGTGCTCAAGTGAGGAAGAAACACATGGTGGAACACATTAATGTGAGTAAGCTGCCTCAGTGCAACAGCCACCTAAGAAAGGAAAGACATCCTGACACAAGAGGGGGAAAATGAACCAAAAATGATGGGTCACTGTGCCAGTACAGTGCACACAATTTAGCATTGCACAGGTGCAAAAACTCTGCAATTACTTTCCAATTAATGCCAGTTCTGTGATTATGGTTATGCTTTTATGTGAATATATGGCCCAAGTAAAACGGCCTTGTAATTGGATTTCTATTGGAAAGAAGACTAAAAAGCAGACTGGCACAATGGATTCATGTTTAGTGATGTGTCAGTCTGTTCACCACACTGTTAACTATTCCAATTAAGTCTCTCTTCATAATGGTCAACAATGCATATTCATAGAGTCACTTAGAGAATGAGTATGAGGTAAATAAATCAATAAAAGCTGGGAAAGAAGTGAGGACTATTCTTAAACCCTTAATGGGTCCTCTAAAATAGCCCTGGTTAATGAGAGAGGCATAATGTATGGTGCAAACGGCAAGGTGCAGTCAATGTTTTATGAAGAGAATTTTTCTAATCTTTTACCGCAGACATTTCTCACTTCTCTCTACTAAAAAATAGAAAAATAAGTAGCAGAGGAAACAATGCATTATTTATCTTGAACAGATCTGTATAGCATCATCTTTAAATATATTTGCATATTTATGCAGTGACACACTCAAATATATAAAATGCGATGTTAAAAACTAGTCACGAGGTCACTTCTTAGAGCTATATATAAAGTATGACAGGCTACAATTACTAAGGCTGTTACTGTGAATCATATTAGCACTTAATCAATGACATCACAAAAATATAGACTTTTTTTTTTTTTTAGATATTTTTTAGCACTGATGGTGATAGTACTGACAGTTAGAATCAAATAATTACCTTAACAAGAGAAACAAAAAATCTTTTAAATACCAGAACAATGATTAATGTGTCATATATTACAAAT